>OY992886.1:106851085-107083585 GCA_963921405.1 Cepaea hortensis
ATATCTATTTCTCTATTTCGTTCCCGACAAAGTCATTTCAATTTCTACTACACCCATGTCTTCTCTGTGAATGTCATATCAAACGCTGGGTCTTTCTTCACCTCTTGATTCACCGGTTGTGGTCTAGTTCTCTTCACGAGTGATTATATCAGTCCATCTTAGACCTTATATTTTGCGCAGGCACCAGTTGATGAATGTTTGTGTTTATTTTTAATCGTTTAAGTCGTTCTCTATTTCTCTGATCTATACAGCATTACGTATGTAACTTTAGAACTGAATATTCTTAGTTTGCTGCTAAGTTTAATTTCTTTTCTCCATCTTCTTCTTTCGTTTGCTTGAAATATGTCTACAACTGAAATATTGTCTCTTGTATGCATTTAACTGTCTTTCTTACTTTCCGGCCATAGACTTTATCTTCCACTGTCGTCTCTCAAGGCAAGAAAGCATGCCTAGAAATGTTGTATATTATGCATTCCTGGAGTATGTGATATTGTCTGCGAAGCCAATCCACATGTGCACCTAGCTGATTCATCAATCTTGAACTTTGTATACATTTGATTGCGTAATCTATTGTGTCCTGTTCTGAAGCGCAGAATAATGACTTGTTTAATTTCTTTTGACTCCAAATATTTCCTAGTGCTATAAAAGCTTTTCTTGCCTTGTGTATTCTTATTCTATCTTAATGTGTTCCCCATTTTTCTCTTCATTTCTACCTGAATAGGTGTTTGATACCGTCTCTTGAAGTGAGGTTTCATCACGGAGAGTCAGCGTATCATTGAATTATTTTCACTATATTTGTCTTTCCTATAGAAATGTTTGCTTCAACCTAATTGTTGTGACCTCCCATCCAATGTTGTTAGTTTATTCTGCATCATATTTCTTGTGTGAGACAAGAGGGCAATGTCACCAGCGAAGTCCGTATCATCGAGCTGCTTTGTCACAGAAGTCCATTTAATTCCATTTCTGGTAGTGCTTGTCGTTGCCTTCATAATCCAGTCTGTGGTCAGTAAGAATAATAGAGACAATAATACGCATCGATACCGCATTCATGTTCATATTTCGATTGCCTTTCTCAGTTTTCCCTCATGGAGGACTCTGTTACCTCATGTCTCCATATTTTGCCTTCTTCAAGTTAAAGATTTTCTGTGGGATTCCAGACCTTATCAATGGCCATAGAAATTTTTTAACAAATACTTTCATAAGCCGTTTCATAGTCCACAAATGCAATTTAAAGTGGTCGTTTCAGTTGGATGCTTGCACAATTACCATGCTCGATGTTACTGTCTGGTCAGCTTGGTCGTATTAAGGACATGCAAATTGCTAGAGTGGAGTTGGACTAGGTATCATGTGTATATATTAGATAGCTTATACATTAAATTCTGTGTTAGATAGTATATATATATATATATATATATATATATATATATATATATATATATATATATACTTGTGTGTGTGTGTGTGTGTGTGTGTGTGCGTATGCGTGTGTATGTATTAGATAGCGTATATATTAGTTTGCATAGGTATTAGATAGCGCATATATTAAATAGAATTCGACCTCTGGTCGTGTGGATGTTTTGTGGAAAAAAAAAGGATAATATCCCCTCAATCCCTCAGGTCCTGGGGTAGTTGATGGAAGATCAAACCTTCTCAGACACGTAGAAACAAGAGTGGATACAGAACTTTAATTGTAATTGTTTAATTACACACACATACTTTATTAAACACAAGTCGGGAAAAAAGACTGGAAACAAAATTGCATGATCAAAACATATATATATATATATTTGGAAACAAGTTATATTTCAAACATTAGTGATCAAGAAAGTTGACCCATTAAACACGTAATGCAATAAGACTGAATACAAAACTGAACTAATCAAGACAGTTTTCTCATCAAATACATGTGGAAACAAGAGTGGGAATAAAGCTGTAATAATACAGAAAATTGCCTGCTGTTTTCCTTAGTTTCTCTTGCCTATTAATTTCTAATGTACAGCAAATGTCTATATTTCAACTCTGCTGTTGATTTGCTCCATAAACAGGTAAAGACTATGCTCGTATATTTATTCACAGCAAACAACTCAATTAAAAGCCGGTTTGGGAGCTGTCATATTCGCCTCTTCAGGCTCAAAGAATCCTACAAGAAAATAAATATGTCAACAAAATAAGGAAATCAACACTGACTTCTCCTCAAAGTAATGTCCCCATTTGTTTTTGTTTTTTTTTCAAATTAGAGTGCTTCCAGAAGTTCTAAATCACAGTGGATGTGTCTACGCTTGGATGAAGTGAGTGGTTATTTCTTTATATTGTGTAATATATTTATTTTCATCAAGGATTCTCAATGCCTGAAGAGAGAAAATGAAAGCTTCTAAAACGTCGCTTAGTTGAATGATTAACTGTGACTAAATAGGCCATCTTGGCCTTTAAATATGGAATTGAACTTTGAATATGGAAATCATTAAGATTTTCTTAATAACTGTGCCCCATAAATGTAACTTTTCTCTTACTGACGGTTTTGATAAGTGAACTTGTATCAACCGCAGCTCTCAATATCTCAGTGTGTGTTTCCTTCTGTGCCCACGATATTCTCAGCTTTGTTCTCATGAACCACCTCTCCACATAAGTAGAGTGAGTACAGTAAGTATAGGAGCATAAGACCTATGCCATAGGTGAACACCTTGAGACTGAGTGGTCATATCGTGCTAGACTCATATGTTTATAAATTAATCAACGCTTCACTGGGGATGTGGTCAATATCACCCCGGCCTTCTTTACTTCCTCAACCATATCCTGGTGCATATTTTAGAGCCCAAGTCAATTTAACAAATCCACATGAGTACATAAAGCAGTGGCAAACTAGTGAACATAAACTTGCCAAGGAATCTCAAACAATCAAAAATGCTGGGGTTAACTGCAACGCTCTGTAAAGGATATGCAGCTAACTTAACATGAGTACGAATTCGAACCCATGCCCACTGGATAAAGAGACAAGAGCACTAGTCACTAAGTTTAAGAGGCTCACATCTCCACATACAGAGGCAAACATAATCAACTGTAAACAACAAATACTTTTCATTAATACAGAAATATACTGTCCAAAAAAACAAACAAAAAAAAACAAAAAAACAAAAAAATTAAAAAAAAGAAAGAAAAAGAAAGAAACGCATAGCTGTCGACGGCACACATATACCATAATTTTGATATTCAATAACTTTTCTGGCACTCTTCCGAATTGCGGTCCCAAATAGTTCCGCAGTGAATACGTGATTTGGTATATCATACAGAGCCTCAATGGGTCAAAGGTAATGGGTCAAAGGCAATGGGTCAAAGGCAAGTCTATGTGATGTCATCGGGACTAACTACATGACATATTTTTGTTAAATTTTCGTCGTGTTCTCAGTGGCATAGAGGTAAGTATCTCCGCCTGTAACGCAGGAGACCGTGGTTCGATTCCCCACCGGCAAAATGTGGTTATTTTTTTTTTTTTTTCAATTTTCATAAATTAATTAAGCGAAAGTGACAAGATAACTATGTACAAAGACAGTTATTCGGCATATTGACAAAATTAGCTAACTTTTGATTGCCTTTTTTGTAATCAATTTTATTTTGTATTGTTAGAAGATTTGTATCGTTTTGTTTACGTTACTTAATTTTTTTGTCTCTGTGGGAGTCTCTGTGGCGAAGTGATCAAGCCGTTTGACTCGTGCTTCGAAGGTTGTGGGTTCGATTCCGGGCCGCGCCCTTCGGTTTACGAGTTAAATGATTCAGAGACTCCTGTGGGTCGTCGCTAAAAAAAGCTACGGCGTTCGTGCTTTGTGCGACGCTTTCCGCGCTGCGGGAAGAGACCGAGCCATATGGGATAAACCCGGTGCAATGAAGTCGACCTTGTCGACTTTTAAGCGACTTTTTTTTAAAGCCTTTTAAACGTTTATTTTGCTGATGATATTCGCTCGACACCACCGCACCAGTCCATCCAACATCATTTCTGTTAGCCTCGATCGTTGGGCGGCGCTTACCAAACCCGACACCCCACATTGTGCCAACGGCTTCGGGCGGAAGAGCGCAATTGGGAGGGTATAAACATTGAGCACAACCTGCCAGCAGTGGGTTGTGCTCAATATTTAAATCTATCGTCTGTTAAGTGGTAGATAATTCAAATTACTGTGGGAATATATGTGATTTATATTTAAGTTTGAAATATTGTTCTTATTGCTTTAGTTTATGGTGTGAGAATGCTGTAGTATGCAACTGACGAGATGCAGTGAAATAAGCCTGGCAATAATGTGTGCAGCCTGATGTTTGGTGTTTTTATTCTCCAATTTATTTACGGAAAACATTGCATTGAATGGTATAAGTGTCGGCCGTTCAGAAAACAAATTCAGTTACCGACAGTAATAGTCTCTAGAAAATCATAAACAGTTAATACATGCTTGGGTTGATTGTCATGTTCTGTAAGGGACATACAACTTACTTTCTAAGACTTTGGACATACAACTTTTTTTGTAAGACACGGGACATACACCTTACTTTCTAAGACATGAGACATACAACTTACTTTCTAAGACACTAAGACAACGTATCACAAACACAAGAAAGAGGCGTTTGTCATTTTTGTCACAGTATTAGAAAAGAAAAACAGAAACAGTTCAGAACAACTGGAAAGAGAGATGGATAGAGAGATGGATAGGAGAGGACATCGAGAACAAATGTTTGATGATCTTTCATCCTGACGTGAAGAAATGTCAGATCACACTTCATACAGTCGCGTGGAAATCGCAAGATGAGATACAACATGATCGCCCATGATCGTCAAGGCACTTGGTGATGCTGATGATAATTATGATAAAGTATAGCACGTTAATTACCGATTCTTAATATGGTCAGGGGGAATCCAGCAACAGTGTATAAAAACATACATTCAATCCATTAACTATCCCCAAAAAACACACAATATGCAATATGTCTATAGCACTTTCTGTCTCTCAGGTTTGCGTGCCGCTCTGGTAATCACGCATTCAATACCGTGATTTCTTTTATTTATTTCTTCCTTTATTTATGTATTAACCTTGGTACCCAGGTAAACACATTATGACATGTGTACCATGAAGTTTAGTGGGAGGCTAAGGCGGTGGTCGAGATATTGCCGACATCAGCCATAGGGTGCCGGTTGGTGTACACACGTAATGCACAATACCATATACTCAATACATCTCATGGTGGGAAATGGGACATGTGTGTTACGTCACTTATCTTGTCTGTCTCTCTCTCTCTCTTTCTCTCTCTCTGCGCGCGCTCTCTCTCTCTCTCTCTCTCTTTCTCTCTCTCTCTCTTTCTCTCTCTCTCTCTCTCTCTCTGCGCGCACTCTCTCTCTCTGTCTCTCTCTGTCGCACTGTCTCTCTCTGTGTCGCTCTCTCTCTCTCTCTGCTGGTACATTATCACTGTCTCTCTGTCTCTCTCTGTCGCTCTCTGTCTCTCTCTGTCTCTCTCTCTGTCGCTCTCTCTCTCTCTCCTATCTATCTATCTATCTATCTATCTATCTATCTATCTATCTATCTATCTATCTATCTATCTATCTATCTATCTATCTATCTATCTATCTATCTATCCGTCTATCCGTCCATCTGTCTGCCTGCCTGCCTGCCTGTCTGTCTAATCATTTATTGGTTGCAGTTAGAACAACCTTAGGTAAACGAAGACCAACTTACAAAAAGTATTAGAAAGAGCACTTGAAAGATCTTTACATCTTCCCCCAAAAATTAACTTGGGTAAATGGAGCGGCGGCAGCAGCAGCAGTAGAAGAAGAAAAAGGAGGAGTAGAGGAAGGAGGAGGAAGAGGGAGGCGGAGGAGGGAAGAGGAGGGAAGAAGAGGGAGGCGGAGGGAGGAGGAGGAGACAGGAGTAGGAGGGAGGAGGAGGGATTAGGAGGGGGAGGGAGGAGGGAGGACGATGAGGGAGGAGGAACGAACGAACGAACGAACAAACTTTATTTTAAAAGGGTAACAAATTGGGCACGCAGGCCCGTCTTACATTCGGCCCTTTCAATCACTCATCTTTCATTCATCAAATGTGCATGTTACATTAACATAGGGGAAAAAACATTGTCAAATGGAGTTTGTAAGCATAAACAATGCATATTACGCATGATACATTCACATGAGAAAAAAACACATTATCAAATGAAAGTTGTAACCATAAACAGTGCATATTGCCATGTTGTGAGACACATCCTCCATCCACCTTCATATCCCGCAGCCACCAACACATCCCCGACCCACCAAACCTCCCCCACCTACCCACACATACCTCCACACAATCACACAGAACCAGGCGAACATACATGCCGCCACACATCCACTGATCCCCCACCCACACACATTTCCCCAAGAAGAAGAAGAAGAAGAAGAAGAAGAAGAAGAAGAAGAAGAAGAAGAAGAAGAAGAAGAAGAAGAAGAAGAAGAAGAAGAAGAAGAAACCACACACACATACCCACACATCCTGCACCTATCCACACACATATCCCGCACTCTCACAATTTTCCCCACCCACCCACCCACACACACATCAGCCAACCTACACCCACCCACCCAATATTTGCCATCTCTCAACTACACATCCCTACCTATACACACATCCCCACCCATAAACACATCTCCCCACATGCCCACACATATCCCCCACCCATAACCCAAAATCACACACCTCCCACCCACACACACCCCGCCACCCACATATACCCCACAAACACACATCCGCCGCTCACACACATCTTCTCACAATTACACACCTCCCCCATCCATACACTCATCTCTCACACACATCCACCCACTCACGTACACATCCATCAACCACTCACACACACACATCACCCACGTGCCCATCAACACATGCATCTCTCGTCTACCCTCCCACCCACACATACCCCAACCACCCAGCCAAACACACATCCCCCATCCTCGCATGCATCCTTCAATCACCTGCACATCTTACATATCCCCCACATCTCCCCTCCCACACAAAACTCCACCCATAAACGCATTCCCCCCACACACACATCCCCCACATACATTCCCCATACACATCTCCGCCCACACATCTCCCCACCCACTCACACATCCTCCACCTACAAACATCCTCACCACCCTTACATACATCCTGCACCTACTCACATTTACCCCATCCACACTCACACACTCCCAACCACACAGACATATCCCATTCACAGACACCCCTCACACCGATTACACACCCATCCCTCAAACCACACAATCTCCTACACACCCATTCACCCACCCAAACACACACTCCCTACCCACACCCCTCCCAACCCACCAACACCCACATACTTCCAACTATCCTCTCAAATATCCCTCCTCCCCCCCCCCCACCCACACACACATCCCTCACATACACATACATCCAACACCGACTACAAATCCCTTCACACATCCACACATCACCCATTAACCCATACACATCCCCCACATACAACCCCTCCACACATACATTCCCCACATCCCCACACACACCCATATCCCTCACATACACACTCATACACACATCCTCACATCTAGACACATACATGATGCCTCACATGATCACTGAAACTAATAAGAACAAACTCCCACACTTTACACACAATTGAGACAATGACGATTGTCGTGAGAATTCTCGCATTGCAAGAAGTGGAGAAATAATTTTACATATACATTATGTAGCGTAAACTTTAGTGATGCAATTGAACTCTCTCTCTCTCTCTCTCTCTCTCTCTTGCTCTCTCTCTCTCTCTCTCTCTCTCTCTCTCTCTCTCTCTCCCCCTCTCTCTCTCTCACACATGTACATACACACATTCACATACAAAATACACTCGCAAATACACACATATACCCACGCACATACACACACTTACACACATCCATATACTTACGCACACGTACTCACATAACACCCGAAGATACACTCCCTCGCATACACTGCATGCATGCACACTTACACACACAATGTGGTGGATGGGTGGAGGCATGTATGTGTATCTGGGTTGTGTGTGTGGTTGGGTGGGGGAGTTGGGGTGAATGGGGGATGTGTGGGTGGGTGGTAGATGTGTCTCATAACATGGTAATATGTATTGTTTATGTTTACAAAATTCATTTGACAATGTTTTCTAGTTATATTTGGTCTCTGACTCAGATCCCTGGGTTCAACTCCATACTTGTAGGCCAGCATAGCCGAATGGATAAGAACACGTGTTCTTAAACATCCGGTGTGATGATGCCGAGGTAAGGGGCTCAACCCCTACACCGGGCAGTTTGACCAAAATGCTGACCTATCGTCCTTGCTTGGAGATGTAAATTACAAGTACCTCTGAAGTCGGAGTGCATTCACTTGATGGCAAGGGACACTGTTAATAGGGGAAGCTAATCCACATGCAAAGTTCATTCCAGCATTACTTGAAATAGTGTGTATGGACTACACTTGAGTTCAAAGTTCAGTCCAATGCATGAATATGTATTGCGTATAGACTACGCTTGAGTTCAAAGCAAAGGAGCGCAAATAAAAATCATGCTTCAGAGAATGATCAATCAAACCCACAGCAGCCTGCTGACAATGATAATGATCAATCAAACCCACAGCAGCCTGGTGACAATGATAATGATCAATCAAACCTACAGCAGCCTGCATCAATATATGAAATTATATCTCGAAATTGTGGCACAAAAGTTGTAAATATTGTCCGAAAACATGTACTTTGTGACTGTGGCGGCACTGAAATTCTGCTAAATAAGTGTTAAAACACTGTACGACTAGTGCCACCTTGGTATCTTTGTTTCCTTTTTACTTGCATCCACAACCCTTCAATTGTTTGGGTGTGAATGTCACTGTGTACAGGGTCAACAAAGTTATTGGCATGAACAACTGCATGATCGTAGATGCCATGGTTTAGTTGACCTACGTTGTTGTAGCCTCGCCAGGCATCGGTGACAATGGTCGTTTCTGGTAAGACGTGATCACTTATAATGCGTTCCAGTGTTGTCGCATCTCGCCTTTCCACAACTTCCAACCAGCAACGACCTCTATCACGTTCAACCAGGCCAACTACCCATTGACCACGACGAAAGTGACCACGGTGGTACTTTCTGTGGAAAAAAGTAGCTCTCGTCAACTTCAAAGACCACTGACTGTCCCTGAGCATCAAATCCTCCCAACAGTGGATTGTTACACAGCATCCAGTTGTAACACTCTACCCGAGCTGATGGTCTGCCTGGCATTATAATATTTCTTTACATCAAGTAGAAACAAGTGTATTGAAAGCCTCTGTATCAGTATCGGTATCTCCGTATTTATTTATATGTAACTAAGGAAGTAGTCAAAACGGAAGTAATCACACAATGAGGTCCTGTAAGGGATTCTTATTCACTACATTCACTGCGGAACTATTTGGGACCGGAATTCGGAACAGTGCCACTTTTCTTAATGTAATGAGTTAATTGTTCAAATTGCACACAAGAATACCTTAGGGTGCTGACAATCAATTGACAGTTTTGCACATGGCTCACGGGAGCTTTTAGGCGTACGGGCTGTCCCTTGAGGCGAAGCTAACCCTAAAAACTCAAATTCTATAATATTTAATTTCTATGTTCTGTTATGGTATAGAATTTGATACTGAAGACTGATGATTGATAAAATACTGTCAAATTGACTTTGTACGTAACGGTTGGCATGGAAACCAAGATAAACAGCGGCCATATTGGATTTCTTAAATATGGTCTAAAACAGTTATTTATTAATTTACAGGCTTCATATTTTGTATATGGGTACAGACATTGAGTATATACATTCTGTCAGAAGCTTTTAGTGATATCCTTTGGCATTTTTTTCTTCATAATTAAAAATAAATTTTAACATTTTCATTGACAATTTTGTTGATTGTTTTTACTACTGCACAAAAACTAAATCTTAGTTTAAAAAAAAAACTCTTGACAAAATGTGCATAATACAATTACGAATATGACTGCCAAGTTTCATTATAATGTGCCACACCGTTTTTGACAAAAATTGAAACAAATTAAAAAATATGGCAACATGAGAAAACGGAGAAAAACAAATTATTTGTATGTTTTTTTATACTAAAAAAGTTATCTTAGGGTCAAATTCAGACTTTTCTGTAATGTTTAAGTTCTGGTAAGCTTTTTGGTGTTTATGAGCATTTGCCAGTTATTGACTTCGTGATTTCTTACGTTGAGCAGATGATTGTATGTTAAACTTCTTGGAACAAGGCATTTTTCAATTCGCGTGTAGATCGGTTGCCAAGCGAAAACACAACAAAACGGCCATCTTGGAAACCCACGTGATCATTTTCCGCCAATGGGCATTGCGCATTCGGCGAGGCGTTCCATATATGGGATTTTCCGGAAGATTATTGATTATTGAAACCGTTGTACACAGAAGAGCTCTCAATTAAACGAACCCAAAGTTTGACGAACAATTAGGGGAGTTCATGACCTTTACAGTGATGTATAAAACGCGCGGATCGCCCGTCGGCGAGATATCGTAGCTATGGTTTGAAAAAACGTCAATTTCGTTGCAATTTTCAATAATTAGACAATTCTACACCTAGGGTGGGTTCAGTAACATATGAATATTGCATTAAAATAACAGTTTTTAAAGAAAAACAAGTTCCGAATCTGATATAAGACATGCTAAGGTGTTTAAAAATGAACTATTCCAAAAATAGCCAAACTGACCAAAAATCGTTATTTTTTGAGGTTAGCATCGCCTTGAGTATGGTGTGTGGCCTCTTCTTGCATCGATTAGCGACTGGCATCATTTGGGCATGGATGAGATCAGACGTCTGATGTAGGTCTGTGGGATGGCTGCCGACTCTTCCTGGAGTGCCTGGAACAGATCACGACGATTGTCTGGAGCCACGTCTCGGCGACAAGCACGTCTATGCAGCTCATCCCACAAGTGCTCAATCGGACTCATGTCTGGAAACAGGGATGGCGAGGGAAGGGTGAGAATGTTGCTGGCAGTCAAGGACTGCGTGGTCAACCGTGCATAATGGAGTCCGGCATTGTCCTGTTGAAACAGACCTTTGGACAGCCAAAGGTGGAAGGACGTGGGGTCAAAGAATTTCATTGACGTGTCGTGACGCATTAAATGTGAACCAGTTGACTCCTTCCGTTGTAAATGATCATTCCCAACACCATTGCTTCATTACCGCAATTGTGGGCAAAACGTTCATTTCACTCTCGGTAGATCCTTCTCCCCTGCAAGAAAAGTAAGTATTCGTCACTAAACCAGACAGATCTCCATTGGTTGTCTGCTGCCCAAGGACGATGCTGGATTTCCCAAAGAAGTCGAGGTTGGCGATGGCGGCGTGTAAGGAGCGGTCCCCGATGAGTTCGTTGTGCCCGATGTCCAGTGTCATGCAGTCTATTCCGGAGTTTGATCAGACACATGACGTCCTGCAGGCAATGGTTGGGCAGTTGAGGAAGCTGTTTTAAACCTGTCTCTGAGGTGAAGAAGCCGAACAAAGCGATCATCCGCTGCTGCTGTCACTTTGGGTAGTTCTCTGCGATGCCGGTCTTCAACTGAGCCAGAGGCTTGGAACCGATGCCCAAGTCGACTGATGGTACTCTGATGCACGCCTGGCAACCTGATTTTGACTTTCGCCTGCATGAAGCCAATAGTAATGTTCCTTAAATTTATCGTTAGAGACGATATAGATGTTTGCTCGAAAATGAACAGAATTGTTTTGTGTTCCGTTATCCTTTTTAGGGTTACAGTTGCGTAGTCAGTGAATAGTGTTCACGCCAAATGTTGTTGCGTTCACTTGCAAGCATCATGAGCTGTGGTAAAAATTTGGTCGTAAACACTATTGACCATTGCATTGTAATAATTACAAAAACGAACGCAATTCAGGTAAACACGTGCATGTGACTGTAAAGGACATTTGAGGCTGGCTATTATATACACCAGCACCAAATTTTACTTACTAACTCATAAAAACGCACCCTCGAGTAACTACGCGTTACTTTTTTTTTTTTTTTTTTTTTTTTAACAGTATAGTTACGTGATTTTCCAACCATTGGAGAAGAATACAAATCTGCAGAGCACGTGCCTACCTCAGAGTCCAACCATTGGAGACATAATACAAATCTGCAGAGCACATGCCTACCTCAGAGTCAATTCAATCACACAACATCCAATGCACAGTGAAATTAAGAACTTAAAGGGCAGCAGGTTAAAAAGACGCAGGTCGTGGATGGGTCAAGCCGAAGACATTCTTTAACAGGGATGTTCACTTCAGGCCTTACAACCTGGTGAGGAGTTGGTACAAGTGCCATATAGGGTAGCGGGGTAGGGGTATCCCCTATCAAAGGAGAAGTAAGGCGCCCCCTTCCCACCGCTAGCCTACGGGACACCCTTGGGCAAGGTGGAGTACCCGTTTAGCCCCCCGATCAGGGTTACGTGAAGCCATGGGTGCAGGTGGTGGATGAAGATGTAGAGAAGCCGACAGATAATTGTATGTTATGGTCTCCACCTTCACGACGGTAGGCAGAGGATCTCTTTTTTGAGGAGACAATGGCTACGGTCACCGACCAGTATGGTCACTGCTAGGAAGGAAAGCAATGGCAAACTACCTTCTTTACAGATGCCAAGAAAATCATGTTGTGTGAAATCATCGATAATCAGAGAAACGGCGTAAATGGGTGCTCCATAGGAGCAGCCTCGCCCGGTAGGGACAGTCATGCGCACCAGGTGACTCCAGACCGTCAACAGGCTACTAGGTGCAACAGATTAATATCATTGAAAGTAGCAACTTGGAATGTTAGAACAATGAATGCAGATGGAAAATTAGAAAACATCAAAAAAGAAATGGAGAGAGGGAAGATTAACATATTAGGAATATCGGAAACGAGATGGAAAGGAGCAGGAGAGGATTGTAAGATTATTTACTATGGGGGAGAAGAACAGCAAAGAGGTGTAGCCATTATAGTAGATAAGCAAACATCAAATTCTGTCAAAGGATATCGGGCTGTGTCAGACAGAGTTCTATTAGTAAAATTAAATGGAAGACCTTTTAAAATAAATGTCATTCAAGAATATGCCCCAACAAGTGAAGGGAGTGAAGAAAGCATAGAGGAATTTTATAATGACATGGAGTCTGCTTTGAAGAACTGCAAAAAAAATCAGACATAAATATCATAATGGGTCATTTCAACGCAAAAATAGGACAGCAAGGCGATGGATGCAGTGTAGGCAACCATGGTTTGGGAGAGAGAAATGAAAGAGGATACAGACTTGTAGAATGGGCAAAAGAACAAGAAATGGTTGTAGGAAACACCTGGTTTAAATAGCATCCTAGAAGATTATGGACATGGAGGAGTCCAGACAGCAGGATTAAAAACCAGATAGATTACATCCTGATTAGCAAAAGGTTTCGAAATGCGTTAACAGTCGTAAAAACAGTTCCAAATGCAGACTGTTACAGTGATCACAAATTAATTATAGGCACATTGTGGGTAAAGTTAAAGAAAGTCAAGTATACAGCAGGAAACCCTAAATATGACTTGTGCAAATTGAAAACTGACAAAGAAATACAAGATAATTTTAACATAGAAGTAAAGAACAAATTTGATATATTGTCTGATCCAGAGATCCTATTTCAAGATGTAGATGATCAATGGGAAATGATGAATAATTCAATCAGTTGTGCAGCAGAAAAAACTATTCCAAAAGAATAGAAAGTGGGCCGTAAGACATGGATGACTGAAGAAATTTTACAACTAATGGAAACAAGAAGGCAGAACAAAAATAATCCTGCCAAATATGAAGAAATTCACAGAAAAGTGAGAACCTTATGTAAGGAGGCAAAAGAAACATGGCTTGAGAAAAATTGCAGAGAAATTGAAAAACAACACAACAGTAAAAATGCGAAACTAATGCACAAAATAATTCAGGAGCTTACTAATCAAAGAACACGTACATCAGCAGGCTGCCTAAAGACAAAAGATGGAAGAGTCATAATAGAAAAAGATCAGATCTTACGTGAATGGTCATATTACGTGAAAAACCTGTATGACGATAACAGAGACGAACAGTATGATGTTCAAAATAATAATGAAGGAAGAGCAATTTTGAAAATGGAGGTGCAGAATACGCTTAACCATATGAAATCTGGCAAGACCCCCGCTTCAGACAGCATCACAACAGAAATGATTAATGTTTTAGAAGAATATGGAATAAAGTTACCAGTCTGCTTGATACAATATATGATACTGGAAATATACCTCAGGAGTTATGTAATTCTGTATTTATTGCAATCCCAAAGAAATCAGGAGCCTTGGAATGTGATCAACATCGAACAATTAGTATAATGAGTCACATCACGAAGATTTTGCTAAGAATTATCATGCAAAGAATTAGGAGGAAAATACAACCTGAAATCGGAAAAGAACAATGTGGGTTTGTAGAAGGCAAGGGTACAGTAAATGCTGTGTATATACTGAGAACCATAATCGAACGTTCTATAGAAGTAAACAAAGATCTACACCTTTGCTTTATTGACTACACAAAGGCTTTTGATAAAGTGAGACATGTCAACATGATAAAGATGCTTGAAGATCTACAAATTGATGGAAAAGATCTTAGACTTGAAAAAAACATATATTGGAAACAACAAGCTGCCATAAGAGTTGATAATGCAGTAATCCAATATCAGCCTATTAAGAGAGGTGTGAGACAGGGATGTGTTTTCCCTGTACAGTGAAAGTATTTTCAGAAATATTGAAGATATGGAAGGAATCAACATTGGGGGACGAAGCATCAATAACATTAGATATGCAGATGATACAGTCTTGATTGCAGACAATGAATAGGACCTGCATAATTTAGTAGATGCGATTGTTACACACAGTGAACAACTAGGGTTAGAATTAAATTGTTAAAAGACACAGATTATGGTCGTCACTAGGAAGAACGAAATGTTAAATGTTATGCATATCCTTTACAGGACATCGCTGTCAACAGCAACATCTTTCAGCTGTCTGTTGATTTCTTGGCAAGATTACGCTCAGTAGTTTGCCATTGCTTTCTGAGCGGCCGGCTCAGTTATCCCGCAAGTCACCAGCGGGGGACGAACCGCTCCCAGCTCTCGCCCGCTTACGAGACTCTGCGTGATAAACGGGATGACGGAGAAAGTGGTGTAACCCCTCGGCCAGAGAGACCGGCAAGAACGAAATACCACAATGTAATATACAAGTAAATGGGAATATTTTTCAACAAGTGAATAGGTACAATTATCTCGGAACAGTAATAACATCTGATGGGAGATGCCTTGAAGAGATTAGAACAAGAATAGCCATGGCGAAAGTAGCCTTTCTTCTTCTTCTTCTTCTTCAGCGTTCCGAGCCATTGAGGTTCTTTGCTGCAAATACAATCCGTCTCCATTCGTCTCTCTGGTGGACCTTCTCTTGCCAGTCGTTGATTCCAAGTGCTTGTAGGTCTGTACATGTATTATCTCTCCACCGCCTTCTTGGTCTACCTCGGGGTCTACGGTCATTTATTTCCTGAGTGTAAGCGAGTTTTGTTTCCCTATTATCTTCCATTCTTTCTATATGCCCCAGCCATTGTAGTCTATTAGCCTTCATGATACCAGTGATTAGCGGGGACTTAAACAGATCATAAATGTCTTTGTTACTTCTTCTTTTCCACTCTCCACTTTGTGTATCCCTAATGGGTCCAAAGATGTGTCTTAAAATTTTGTTCTCAAAGGTTTGTAACAAGTCTTCGTCTCCTTTCGTTGTACTCCAGGTTTCAGAGCCATACAGCACAACTGCTCTGATCAGTGTTTTGTATATTGTGATTTTGGTGTTACGAGATAGCGCCTTTGATTTTAGTAGATGTTGTAGCCTTTAGCAAGATGAAAAACATTCTGACCAATAAAGAGAAACGAGAAAAAGAGTGTTGAGATGCTACATAGAACCTGCACTTTTATATGGATGTGAAGCGTGGACAATGAGCAGTCAGGCTGAAAAACATCTGATGGCTGTAGAGATGTGGTTTCTGAGGAAAATGCAAAGAATACCATGGACAGCCAGAAAGACCAATGAACAAGTCCTTCAAGAAACAAATGAAAATCGTAAATTGATTAGAGAAATTAGACGTAGACAGTCAAAATTTTTTGGGCATGTTATGAGAAGAAATGGATTGGAGAACTTGGTGACAACTGGTAAGATAGAGGGGAACAGACCAAGGGGAAGACCTAGAAGCAAGTACCTGGATGGCTTGGCCTTGTGGCATGGTCGAGACAGAAACACGGAGCTGATCCACGACTCTGGTGATCGAGTGAGATGGCAGAAATGACCGCCCACGCTTACCGGCATGGCACATGATGGATGGATAGTTACGTTAATATTTTGAGGATCTTTGAGTGATATCTCACAACTACATAAACACATTTTTTTTTATTGCAAACATATTTCATATTACAAATAATTGTCATATCTGATATAATTTTGATCATGGTTTACAGAAGCGTCATTTCCATACATAAATTGCAAATCCGTTGAATTTCCGATGCCTTGAGGAACATCTCGATGTGATCTCACATTGTTCACGAGACTCCTGGGTGGATGAGTGTCTCTGACAGAGCGTACAGTTTCTTATGTGATGTAATCGTAATGATGAATGTCAACATATATGTGTGTGTCCTCTCGCAGCTGAGGCAGTTCAGTGTACTCAGATAATGTTTGTGTCGAAGTATGTTTGTCACTGCTTGTCACTTGTGTGTCAGCGTTTTCTGAGGACAAATGTAAAATGTTAGTGGTGGTGCGTTTGTGACGTAAACTGACATTGTTATTAATTGTTTCACTTTAGCTACACACTAAAAATTACATCCTCGTCATAATCACTATCATCATCATCATCATCATCATCATCATCATCATCATCATCATCATCATCATCATCATCATCATCATCATCATCATCATCATCATGTCATCATCATCATCAAGTGCCCTGCCAACTAGCATAGGCGATCATGGCTCTCCACAGATCTCGGTCTTACGTTTTCTGGATCAACTCTGCTGCTGATATTCCTCCGTGCCACCGTCTCAATCCATCCAGCATCATTTCTCTTGGTCTGCCTCTGCCTCTCTTCCCCTCGATCTTTCCTGTTGTCACGATGTCCTCCAATGCCTCTCTTCTCATCACATGACCGAAGAAACATGTTTGTCTCTTTCTTATTGTTGTATATAATGTTCTAGTTTCATTAGCCTGTTTCAGGCAATCGTTATTAGTTACTCTGGCAGTCCAAGGAACATTCGTCTCAGGAACCACATCTCTGTTGCTTATAATTTCTTCTTAATTTATTCATTTACATTCCAAGATTCGCTGCCATACAGCAAAACTGGTTCTACGTAGCATTTCAGCACTCTCTTTCTTACATTCAGTTATAGTGAAGTATTGCATAAGATACTCTTCATTTTCTTAAATGCTGCCTTTACTTGCCCTATTCTGCTCTTAATCTTTGTTGTAATCTTCCATCTGATGTTATAAATGCCCCTAGGTATCTAAAATTATCCACTTGGTTAAGAACTTTTCTTTCTATGTATATGTCACATTTTGGTGTCACTATTTTCTTATATATCACCATTATTACTGTTTTCTTGATATTCAAGGAGAGTCTTTTCCTTGCACTCTCTGTTACTACAGTGTCCAACAATTGTTGTAGGTCTATTGATTTATTTATCCGTCACCAATATTGTGTCATCTACATAGCGTATATTATTTATATTATAACCTCCAACTAGTATTCCTGGCATATCTTTGATCTCTCTCATTATTACTTCGCTATATAGGGAGAAGATATCTGGTGACAAGACACACCCTTGTCGTACTCCTAGCTTTATCTGTTCGTAACTACCCTCTTTATTTCCCATTTTAATTGCTGCTACTTGGTTCCAGCAAATATTCTTTATTATTCGTAAATCTTTCCCATCAATGTTGATATCTTCCAACATTGTAATCAGTTCATCATGTTTTACTTTATCAAATGCCTTAGTATATTCTATTAAGCATAAATATATGTTTTTCTGTGTCTCTATTGACCTTTCTATTAGTGTCCGTAATGTATATATTGCATTGTTTGTGCCTTTCCTTCCACAAATCCATACTGTTCTTCACTAATTTCCATTTTGATTTTCTTTCTGGTTCTTCTCATTATAATTCGAAGTAGAAGCTTAGTGACATGGTTTCTGGGGTTAACTGTACGAAAATCTTTGCATTCAATTGCTCCTGGTCTTTTTGGTATAGCTATAAATATAGATTTCAGCATATCACTGAGTAAATATCCACTGCTGTAAATATCATTCAACATTTTGGTTAATATATATACTCCAAATTCTCCCAATGCTTCTAATCCTTCTATTGTTATTTCATCTGATCCAGCTGATTTTCCTTTCTTCATATGTTTCATAGCGTCAGCGACTTCATTTTTTTTTTTTTTTAGAATAGGTGGTCCTTCAAAGTTACTTTCTTCTGTTAATTTTTCCTTTTCTCCATCATATAATTCTCTTATATACTCATTCCACCTATTCATTATAGCACCTTCCTCCAATAATATCTTTACTGTTTTTGATTTCAAAAACCCTGTATTTATTCTTATTTTTCTTCCCGTGAACTCACTGATTTGTTTGTGTATATTGTTTTAAAACTTTAATGGCATTTAATTCATTTTTTTTTGTGCACTGCTTGTTTAACCAACTTTCTTTTGCCTTCCCACGTTTATCTTTTATTTCTTTATTTATCCTGGCGTATTCTTGTTTGTCATTTTTACTTTGTTTCTTTTGTCCATCAGCATTAAGATTTCTTCATTCATCCATATTTTTCTTTGCTGTCTGGCTTCTCTCCGGTAATATTTCTTTGCTAGTTTGAAGAATTGAGTCCCTTAACATTTCCCATTGTTCATTTATACTCTGTATTTTAGCTATTGCATTGTACCTATTTTTCACAGTCATTCTGCATTGTTCTTGAATTTCTTTATCTACTTTCAGAACCTCTTCATTAAGTCTCATGTTCCTTACCATTTTTTTCCCTCTCTTTAATCTTACTTTTATTTTTCCACACAGTGGTACATGATCATTATTACAGTCAACGCCAGGCATTGTCTTTACATTATTTAAAGCATTTCTAAATCTTTTATTTATTAGTATGTAATCAATTTGGTTGCGTATTTTCTTATTAGGTCTTTTCCATGTGTATAGTCGCCTTTTATGGTGTTTAAACCATGTGTTTCCAATTATCATATCATTGATATTTGGCCATTCTATTAGCTTTTCCCCTCTTTCATTTCTTGTACCTAAACCATAATTCCCCACTACATCCTCCATTTTCCCTTTTGCTACTTTTGCATTAAAATCTCCTAGTATTATTTTTATTGACTATAATCCAAGTTGAGCCACCGCCATTTCTATTTCGTCGTAAAATTGTTGTATTCCTTCATCACAACTGCTTGTTGTTGGTGCATATACTTGTATAATATTTATATCTATTGGTTTGTCTTTCACTTTGACCATAATAACTCCATTCGAAATACACCAATATCCATTAAGTGACTTAGCTGTTTCATCGTCACGTATAATTCCTTTAACATTATAATGTGTAAATTATAATATATATAATATAATATAATGTGCAATAAATGTGCATGCCGAGAAACATGTGCGATTATGGTTAGCCATCTTACACACCCACGGGCACAATGACACATAACTGATACGAGGGCGAGCAAGTAAGTAACACAGTTCTGTGGGATAGCAGGTAAATATAGTTGGTGTTTTCTACAGGTGACAGCAACATCAAACTTTATATTCAGGTGGCGCTAGGTGTCTCATGCGCATGTATAGCGCATAAAGGAAATGGAGACTGTACTCATGGAGTGTAAAACCAAAGAGCAACGTGCTGTTGTGCGTTTTTTGTTGCCAAAGGACATTCATAGGGAAATACTTCCTCTTTATGCTGACAAATGTTTGTCCCGTAAAGCGGTGCATAGCTGGGTAGAAAATTTTTCTCAAGGACGCGAATGACGCCGAAATTGAATGTGATGTGAAAACGTGGGTTAGAAATCAGAGCACGCAGTTCTATGTTGCTGTTTTGGGAGGACTCATAAAACCATGAGATCACCATGAGATGTTGGTGACAATTATGTTGAGAAATAAAGGGTCATGTATGTATATAAGTAAACTAGTTTCAAATTGTTATTATATTTAGCTAGTTGTCTACAGCCATTTGTGACTTACTTATGGACTTCCCCTCGTAAAATAAAAGGAAAATAAGACACGCTTCGATGACTTTAGACTATTAGGTATAGTAAAACCTCGGTTGTCGAAACCCTCGGTTATCACAGGTTTCGGTTTTCGTTGACTTTTGACAGCGAAAAATGTGTCGGTTGCCTCGGATTTCGTCGGCGTGCCTACATGTCCTCGCTGCTAATTTTGCGAAAACAAAGGGACCCATGAGTTCATCTGCTCAGTTTGGCGTTGGTTTTCGTTGTATGATCATCACTTGCTCAAAAATAAAATACAAGAGCGGCATTAAGATTGCTGAAATCGGCCGCATGTACGGAAAGTCACCATCCACGATAAGTTCCATTGTGGCGAAAAACGGAAGTCATAAAGGAGGCTATTGTAGCGAAAGGCATGACCATGCTTAAGAAGCAGAGATCGAAAAACTATGAAGATGTCGATCGGTTATCATTAATTTGGATAAATCAAAACCAGTTAGACGGCGATTCTGTTTCGGAGGCAATCGTATGTGAAAAGGCCACACTGTTGTATGCTGATCTCAATAAGAAAATGTCTGGGATGATGCTGGTATTCTTGGTGATGTTACAGCCAGAAGAGGGTGGTTTAAAAAATTCAAGAAGGTACACTGGCATACACAATGTGTTTTTGATATATAGTTTTGAGTTTCTGGAACAAAATAATTGGATTTACATTGATTCGTATCGAAATAATTGCATCGGTTTTCGTCGGTTTCGGTTTTTGCCAAATATTTTCGGACGGTTTATGGAGAAATAGCGAGGTTTTACTGTGTGCTGATTTAGATACTTATTTTAGATCCCATGCAAGACATAACGTGGCTGAGCGTCTGCATTAGTGCATGGATGCAGACAGGCATTTCTGTAGGTGCGTGCGTGCATGCATGCATATGTTCATGCATGCATGCATATGTGCATGCGTGTGTGCGTAGTTAGGTAAGTACCGCGTCTAGTGTTCGTTGTCTCGGATGGCTGTGTGAGGTGCACCCAATCGGGATCTTCCCAGCCAACGCAAGTTAGCGAGGCAGGCGTTTCGAGAATGTAACCGCGTCATGAAGCCAGAGTCGTGGTTTGAGCTGGCGAAAGAGCAAATTTGTACGACCGTTAGACAAAGTCTCGATAAGCGCCCATTCTCTTTCTTTATGAGTAGTGGGCCTGCAGTCAGTAAGCTGGAATAGCTTTTCGGTCAGTCCTGCCGGCGTAGCTTAGTAGCTCGTTGGTAGGCGCCCAATGGTTTTGCATGTATCACTTTGTACCGGGAGGGCGCGCTTTAGGGATGCTACTCTTGGCCTGCGTGTGCGTGAATAGTCTGTCTGCCCGATAGATATCTGGTTGATCCTGCCAGTAGTCATATGTTTGTCTGAAAAGATTAAGCCATGCATTTCTAAGTTCACACTGTCTCACGGTGAACCCGCGAATGGCTAATTAAATCAGTCGAGGTTCCTTAGATGACAAGATCATACTTGGATAATTGTGGTAATTCTTGAACTAATGCATACTTATCAAGCTCCGACCCTCGCGGAAAGAGTGCTTTTATTATTTCAAAACAAATCGTCGTTGCCCCTCGCGGGGCGCGGCGATCTCTCTGGTGACTCTGGATAATTTTGTGCTGATCGCATGGTCCCACTGACGTGTCTCCACCCTGCCATGGTAGAGGGGCTTGCGTGTTCCAATGACCCCAAGAGCTGTGCTGACGGTAGCACAACTCAAGGGATAGGAACTAGACCAAGAGAGACACACGCCTGCCGCTCTGCAGGTAGATTGGGGATAGGCAGTCAAGGCTAAAAGTCCGAATCATGCGCACGATGCCACTACATTTTTTTTTTATCCAGACACATATTCTATGGCTCTCAGCTGAGGAATATGGCTGAACGCCTCTAAGCCAATATCTCCAGGATGTGAGGGCCAGGCCTATACTCACCCACTGCAAAATGGAAGTGAGATGCTGAACCTGCTACATGCTTAGTCCAGACACCTGTTCTACGGCTCTCAGTCGAAGGATATGAGAGATCCCCTGGATGAGAGGGCCTGGCCATTACTCACTTTCTGCTGCATAGAGATAAGGTGCTGAGTCGGCAGCACATGCAGCCTACCTCGTGACCATTACTAAAGGTGGAAAAGCGACCCAATCACACGCAATGGTTACGATCCAAGTCTCTTTAAAAACTCATTTAGTGAACGTAATCAAAGGTGGAGAAATGTCTTATTAACACGAAATGGAACACTTAGCTAGCGAATCTATTACGTGGAAGTCCGAAGCAAAAGTTTACTGAGTGGATGTCGTATTCTTAACACGAAATTGAACGCTTGGCTATCAAATCCATTACATGGAAGTTTGAAGTGAAAGCTTGCTGAGTGGAATTCGTCAGCAGAGTGACCATTCCTGGTTTGCATGGGAAGTGGCCAGTGGGGAACGAGATACTCAATACATGGAAGTAAGGAATTAAACCAGCCATGAGCAGGACGTTGCGATTCCTTGGGTGAGCCCAGTCTCCGAGCGCTATGTGCCGGCTCTGCAATTATGGAAGCCTTCTTGATGGCGGGGAATGCCCATGGTCTGCCACTGCCTTCCCTTGAGGTTTGAACGTGATGCCTTTGACCATTCTAATTTGACCAGCTGAGATGTGGACTACGCCACAACAGTAAGAGTCTAATTTCCATCAAAACCCCGGAAAATCTAACTCGTAAAAGTGCCCGCAGAAGTCGGATGTGTCGGCCTAAAGATTGCAAATAAATTGACACAATGCAAAAACGCCCGAGTGAAATGTGCCTGGTGCCCGAATAGCTCTGACTGTCTGGTCTTCTGGGCACAGAGTCCGAACCGAAAGCTCGCTGAGTGGATGTGGTCTGCAGACCGAGCGTTCCTGGTTTACGCGGGGAGCGGCCTGTGGCGAACGAAATGCCCAATACATTGAAGTGAGAAATTAACGCAGCCATGTGCGGGACGTAGCGATTCCTTGTGTGAGCCCAATACCAGAGCACTGTGCATCGGCTCCGCAATTATGGAAACCTCCTTGGATGGCGGTAAATGCCCATGGACTGCCCCTGCCTTCCCTTGAGGGCTGACCATGATGTCTTCGGCCGTTCTAACTTGACCAGCAGGGATGTGGACGGCACCACAACAGTGAGAATCCCCCAGGAATGCTAACCTGGTTATAAAACGCCCGAAAAAGTCGGATGTTTTGGCCTAAGGGTTTTGACCCTAGGGTGCATAGCGAGACACACCGCAATTACGTATGAAAAAAAAGAAAAAAAAACATTCCGCATGAACGCAGAGGAAGAAGAAGAAGAAGAAGAAGAAGAAGAAGAAGAAGAAGAAGAAGAAGAAGAAGAAGAAGAAGAAGAAGAAGAAGAAGAAGAAAAAGAAGAAAAAGAAGAAGAAGAAGAAGAAGAAGAAGAAGAAGAAGAAGAAGAAGAAGAAGAAGAAGAAGAAGAAGAAGAAGAAGAAGAAGAAGAAGAAGAAGAAGAAGAAGAAGAAGAAGAAGAAACAACAACAACAACAACTTGGGTATACTCACCAGTGATTGATTCACCGAGTCCTTTTCTAGATTGTGCCATTCTTATCAAGCAAACAATAACACCAATGACAGCAATCAGTGCTAGTCCACCCAAGACACCACCTACAATAGCCCCAACTGGTGTCTTTATCTCATCATCTTCAAGTGCCGAAACTGAATGATCACTGTTTTCAACAACTGCAAATATGATTCAAATAATATATGACATAATATAATATAATATAACAATAATATAATATAATAATCTATGAAATAATATAATATATAAAACATGATTCAAATAATATATGTAGAACTGTGTGGCTTGAGTCACTGTAACATGTTTAACTGCGTGGAAATGATCAAGTTAGCACAAATGGGTAACAGAACAAATTAAACGTTATTCTTCTTGTCCTCTTATGGTGTCTACATCACCTTTCCCACGGAGCATAGACCATCACCACCTCACATCTTACCTCCTTTTATCAACCACCTTCTATCTAACCTCGCATCCTCAAAAACATATAATCTAACCTCCTATCCTCAACCATATCTCATCTAACCTCCTGTCCTCAAACACCTCACATCTAGCCTCCTATCCTCAACCACCTCACATTTAACCTCCTATCCTCAACCACCTCACATCTAACCTCATATCCTCAACCACCTCACATCTAACATCATATCCTCAACCACATCACATCTAACCTCCTATCCTCAACCACCTCACATCTAACCTCATATCCTCAAACACCTCACATCTAACCTCATAGCCTCATCCACCTCACATCTAACATCATATCCTCAACCACCTCACATCTAACCTCCTATTCTCAAACACCTCACATCTAACCTCCTATCCTCAACCACCTCACATTTAACCTCCTATCCTCAACCACCTCACATTTAACCTCCTATCCTCAACCACCTCACATCTAACGTCATATCTTCAACCACCTCACATCTAACGTCATTTCTTCAACCACCTCACATCTAACCTCATATCCTCAACCACCTCACATCTAACCTCATATCCTCAACCACCTCACATCTAACCTCATATCCTCAACCACCTCACATCTAACCTCATATCCTCAAACACCTCACATCTGACCTCATATCCTCAAACACCTCACATCTAACCTCATATCTTCAAACACCTCACATCTAACCTCATATCCTCAACCACCTCACATCTAACATCATATCCTCAACCACCTCACATCTAACCTCATATCCTCAAACACCTCACATCTGACCTCATATCCTCAAACACCTCACATCTAACCTCATATCTTCAAACACCTCACATCTAACATCATATCCTCAACCACCTCACATCTAACATCATATCCTCAACCACCTCACATCTAACCTCCTATCCTCAAACACCTCACATTTAACCTCATATCCTCAACCACCTCACATCTAACCTCCTATCCTCAACCACCTCACATCTAACCTCATATCCTCAACCACCTCACATCTAACCTCATATCCTCAAACACCTCACATCTAACCTCCTATCCTCAACCACCTCACATCTAACCTCCTATCCTCAAACACCTCACATCTAGCCTCCTATCCTCAACCACCTCACATCTAACCTGATATCCTCAACCACCTCACATCTAACCTCATATCCGCAAACACCTCACATCTAACCTCCTATCCTCAACCACCTCACATCTAACCTCCTATCCTCAAACACCTCACATCTAACCTGATATCCTCAACCACCTCACATCTAACCTCATATCCTCAACCACCTCACATCTAACCTCCTATCCTCAACCACCTCACATCTAACATCATATCCTCAACCACCTCACATCTAACCTCATATCCTCAAACACCTCACATCTAACCTCCTTTCCTCAACCACCTCACATCTAACCTCCTATCCTCAAACACCTCACATCTAGCCTCCTATCCTCAACCACCTCAAATCTAACCTCCTATCCTCAAACACCTCACATCTAACCTCATATCCTCAAACACCTCACATCTAACCTCCTATCCTCAACCACCTCACATCTAACCTCATATCCTCAACCACCTCACATCTAACCTCCTATCCTCAACCACCTCACATCTAACCTCATATCCTCAACCACCTCACATCTAACCTCATATCCTCAAACACCTCACATCTAAACTCCTATCCTCAACCACCTCACATCTAACCTCCTATCCTCAAACACCTCACATCTAGCCTCCTATCCTCAACCACCTCACATCTAACCTGATATCCTCAACCACCTCACATCTAACCTCATATCCTCAAACACCTCACATCTAACCTCCTATCCTCAACCACCTCACATCTAACCTCCTATCCTCAAACACCTCACATCTAACCTGATATCCTCAACCACCTCACATCTAACCTCATATCCTCAACCACCTCACATCTAACCTCCTATCCTCAACCACCTCACATCTAACATCATATCCTCAACCACCTCACATCTAACCTCATATCCTCAAACACCTCACATCTAACCTCCTTTCCTCAATCACCTCACATCTAACCTCCTATCCTCAAACACCTCACATCTAGCCTCCTATCTTCAACCACCTCACATCTAACCTCCTATCCTCAAACACCTCACATCTAACCTCATATCCTCAAACACCTCACATCTAACCTCCTATCCTCAACCACCTCACATCTAACCTCCTATCCTCAAACACCTCACATCTAACCTGATATCCTCAACCACCTCACATCTAACCTCATATCCTCAACCACCTCACATCTAACCTCTTATCCTCAACCACCTCACATCTAACCTCATATCCTCAACCACCTCACATCTAACCTCATATCCTCAAACACCTCACATCTAACCTCCTATCCTCAACCACCTCACATCTAACCTCCTATCCTCAAACACCTCACATCTAACCTCCTATCCTCAAACACCTCACAACTAACCTCCTATCCTCAACCACCTCACATCTAACCTCATATCCTCAAACACCTCACATCTAACCTCCTATCCTCAAACACCTCACATCTAACCTCCTATCCTCAACCACCTCACATCTAACCTCCTATCCTCAAACACCTCACATCTAACCTCCAATCCTCAAACACCTCACATCTAACCTCATATCCTCAACCACCTCACATCTAACCTTCTTTTATCAACCAACTCCTATCTAACCTCTTATCCCAACCACCTCACATCTAACCTTCTTTTATAAACCAACTCCTATCTAACCTCTTATCCCAAACACCTCACATCTAACCTCTTATCCCAACCACCTCACATCTAACCTTCTTTTATCAACCAACTCCTATCTAACCTCTTATCCCAACCACCTCACATCTAACCTCATATCCTCAACCACCTCACATCTAACATCATATCCTCAACCACATCACATCTAACCTCCTATCCTCAACCACCTCACATCTAACCTCATATCCTCAAACACCTCACATCTAACCTCATAGCCTCATCCACCTCACATCTAACATCATATCCTCAACCACCTCACATCTAACCTTCTATTCTCAAACACCTCACATCTAACCTCCTATCCTCAACCACCTCACATTTAACCTCCTATCCTCAACCACCTCACATTTAACCTCCTATCCTCAACCACCTCACATCTAACGTCATATCTTCAACCACCTCACATCTAACGTCATTTCTTCAACCACCTCACATCTAACCTCATATCCTCAACCACCTCACATCTAACCTCATATCCTCAACCACCTCACATCTAACCTCATATCCTCAACCACCTCACATCTAACCTCATATCCTCAAACACCTCACATCTGACCTCATATCCTCAAACACCTCACATCTAACCTCATATCTTCAAACACCTCACATCTAACATCATATCCTCAACCACCTCACATCTAACATCATATCCTCAACCACCTCACATCTAACCTCCTATCCTCAAACACCTCACATCTAACCTCATATCCTCAACCACCTCACATCTAACCTCCTATCCTCAACCACCTCACATCTAACCTCATATCCTCAACCACCTTACATCTAACCTCATATCCTCAAACACCTCACATCTAACCTCCTATCCTCAACCACCTCACATCTAACCTCCTATCCTCAAACACCTCACATCTAGCCTCCTATTCTCAACCACCTCACATCTAACCTGATATCCTCAACCACCTCACATCTAACCTCATATCCGCAAACACCTCACATCTAACCTCCTATCCTCAACCACCTCACATCTAACCTCCTATCCTCAAACACCTCACATCTAAACTGATATCCTCAACCACCTCACATCTAACCTCATATCCTCAACCACCTCACATCTAACCTCCTATCCTCAACCACCTCACATCTAACATCATATCCTCAACCACCTCACATCTAGCCTCATATCCTCAAACACCTCACATCTAACCTCCTTTCCTCAACCACCTCACATCTAACCTCCTATCCTCAAACACCTCACATCTAGCCTCCTATCCTCAACCACCTCACATCTAACCTCCTATCCTCAAACACCTCACATCTAACCTCATATCCTCAAACACCTCACATCTAACCTCCTATCCTCAACCACCTCACATCTAACCTCCTATCCTCAACCACCTCACATCTAACCTCATATCCTCAACCACCTCACATCTAACCTCATATCCTCAAACACCTCACATCTAAACTCCTATCCTCAACCACCTCACATCTAACCTCCTATCCTCAAACACCTCACATCTAGCCTCCTATCCTCAACCACCTCACATCTAACCTGATATCCTCAACCACCTCACATCTAACCTCATATCCTCAAACACCTCACATCTAACCTCCTATCCTCAACCACCTCACATCTAACCTCCTATCCTCAAACACCTCACATCTAACCTGATATCCTCAACCACCTCACATCTAACCTCATATCCTCAACCACCTCACATCTAACCTCCTATCCTCAACCACCTCACATCTAACATCATATCCTCAACCACCTCACATCTAACCTCATATCCTCAAACACCTCACATCTAACCTCCTTTCCTCAACCACCTCACATCTAACCTCCTATCCTCAAACACCTCACATCTAGCCTCCTATCCTCAACCACCTCACATCTAACCTCCTATCCTCAAACACCTCACATCTAACCTCATATCCTCAAACACCTCACATCTAACCTCCTATCCTCAACCACCTCACATCTAACCTCCTATCCTCAAACACCTCACATCTAACCTGATATCCTCAACCACCTCACATCTAACCTCATATACTCAACCACCTCACATCTAACCTCTTATCCTCAACCACCTCACATCTAACCTCATATCCTCAACCACCTCACATCTAACCTCATATCCTCAAACACCTCACATCTAACCTCCTATCCTCAACCACCTCACATCTAACCTCCTATCCTCAAACACCTCACATCTAGCCTCCTATCCTCAAACACCTCACATCTAACCTCCTATCCTCAAACACCTCACATCTAACCTCCTATCCTCAAACACCTCACATCTAACCTCCTATCCTCAACCACCTCACATCTAACCTCATATTCTCAAACACCTCACATCTAACCTCCTATCCTCAAACACCTCACATCTAACCTCCTATCCTCAACCACCTCACATCTAACCTCCTATCCTCAAACACCTCACATCTAACCTCCAATCCTCAAACACCTCACATCTAACCTCATATCCTCAACCACCTCACATCTAACCTTCTTTTATCAACCAACTCCTATCTAACCTCTTATCCCAACCACCTCACATCTAACCTTCTTTTATAAACCAACTCCTATCTAACCTCTTATCCCAAACACCTCACATCTAACCTCTTATCCCAACCACCTCACATCTAACCTTCTTTTATCAACCAACTCCTATCTAACCTCTTATCCCAACCACCTCACATCTAACCTCATATCCTCAACCACCTCACATCTAACATCATATCCTCAACCACATCACATCTAACCTCCTATCCTCAACCACCTCACATCTAACCTCATATCCTCAAACACCTCACATCTAACCTCATAGCCTCATCCACCTCACATCTAACATCATATCCTCAACCACCTCACATCTAACCTCCTATTCTCAAACACCTCACATCTAACCTCCTATCCTCAACCACCTCACATTTAACCTCCTATCCTTAACCACCTCACATTTAACCTCCTATCCTCAACCATCTCACATCTAACGTCATATCTTCAACCACCTCACATCTAACGTCATTTCTTCAACCACCTCACATCTAACCTCATATCCTCAACCACCTCACATCTAACCTCATATCCTCAACCACCTCACATCTAACCTCATATCCTCAACCACCTCACATCTAACCTCATATCCTCAAACACCTCACATCTGACCTCATATCCTCAAACACCTCACATCTAACCTCATATCTTCAAACACCTCACATCTAACATCATATCCTCAACCACCTCACATCTAACATCATATCCTCAACCACCTCACATCTAACCTCCTATCCTCAAACACCTCACATCTAACCTCATATCCTCAACCACCTCACATCTAACCTCCTATCCTCAACCACCTCACATCTAACCTCATATCCTCAACCACCTCACATCTAACCTCATATCCTCAAACACCTCACATCTAACCTCCTATCCTCAACCACCTCACATCTAACCTCCTATCCTCAAACACCTCACATCTAGCCTCCTATCCTCAACCACCTCACATCTAACCTGATATCCTCAACCACCTCACATCTAACTTCATATCCGCAAACACCTCACATCTAACCTCCTATCCTCAACCACCTCACATCTAACCTCCTATCCTCAAACACCTCACATCTAAACTGATATCCTCAACCACCTCACATCTAACCTCATATCCTCAACCACCTCACATCTAACCTCCTATCCTCAACCACCTCACATCTAACATCATATCCTCAACCACCTCACATCTAGCCTCATATCCTCAAACACCTCACATCTAACCTCCTTTCCTCAACCACCTCACATCTAACCTCCTATCCTCAAACACCTCACATCTAGCCTCCTATCCTCAACCACCTCACATCTAACCTCCTATCCTCAAACACCTCACATCTAACCTCATATCCTCAAACACCTCACATCTAACCTCCTATCCTCAACCACCTCACATCTAACCTCATATCCTCAACCACCTCACATCTAACCTCCTATCCTCAACCACCTCACATCTAACCTCATATCCTCAACCACCTCACATCTAACCTCATATCCTCAAACACCTCACATCTAAACTCCTATCCTCAACCACCTCACATCTAACCTCCTATCCTCAAACACCTCACATCTAGCCTCCTATCCTCAACCACCTCACATCTAACCTGATATCCTCAACCACCTCACATCTAACCTCATATCCTCAAACACCTCACATCTAACCTCCTATCCTCAACCACCTCACATCTAACCTCCTATCCTCAAACACCTCACATCTAACCTGATATCCTCAACCACCTCACATCTAACCTCATATCCTCAACCACCTCACATCTAACCTCATATCCTCAAACACCTCACATCTAACCTCCTTTCCTCAACCACCTCACATCTAACCTCCTATCCTCAAACACCTCACATCTAGCCTCCTATCCTCAACCACCTCACATCTAACCTCCTATCCTCAAACACCTCACATCTAACCTCATATCCTCAAACACCTCACATCTAACCTCCTATCCTCAACCACCTCACATCTAACCTCCTATCCTCAAACACCTCACATCTAACCTGATATCCTCAACCACCTCACATCTAACCTCATATACTCAACCACCTCACATCTAACCTCTTATCCTCAACCACCTCACATCTAACCTCATATCCTCAACCACCTCACATCTAACCTCATATCCTCAAACACCTCACATCTAACCTCCTATCCTCAACCACCTCACATCTAACCTCCTATCCTCAAACACCTCACATCTAGCCTCCTATCCTCAAACACCTCACATCTAACCTCCTATCCTCAAACACCTCACATCTAACCTCCTATCCTCAAACACCTCACATCTAACCTCCTATCCTCAACCACCTCACATCTAACCTCATATTCTCAAACACCTCACATCTAACCTCCTATCCTCAAACACCTCACATCTAACCTCCTATCCTCAACCACCTCACATCTAACCTCCTATCCTCAAACACCTCACATCTAACCTCCAATCCTCAAACACCTCACATCTAACCTCATATCCTCAACCACCTCACATCTAACCTTCTTTTATCAACCAACTCCTATCTAACCTCTTATCCCAACCACCTCACATCTAACCTTCTTTTATAAACCAACTCCTATCTAACCTCTTATCCCAAACACCTCACATCTAACCTCTTATCCCAACCACCTCACATCTAACCTTCTTTTATCAACCAACTCCTATCTAACCTCTTATCCCAACCACCTCACATCTAACCTCTTATCACAACCACCTCACATCTAACCTCCTATCCTCAACCACCTCACATCTAACCTCCTATCCTCAAACACCTCACATCTAACATCATATCCTCAACCACCTCACATCTAACCTCCTATCCTCAACCACCTCACATCTAACCTTCTTTTATCAACCACCTCCTATCTAACCTCTTATTCCAACCACCTCACATCTAACCACCTATCTCTTGTCATTTCCTGCAGCTACCTCCGTGTCTACCACACATGATTGACCACTGTCTCTAATCTCATCTCCATGAGTTTCTCGGTCTCCATCTATTTCTGCTGCCATGTTTCTTCCATACAGATTTTCTAGCTATCCCACTAACATGCTTTCTCAAAGTTTTCTTGTCCTCACCTCTTGATCACTAGGATGTGTTCAGTTCTCTCAGTACACTTTACACTTTTAGTCCTTCTGTTCTGTTGTTAATTAGTAACTGTTTTAGTCCTTCTTCGTGCTTGTGATCCATCAGCATTATTAATTTGACATCAAAGTTAAGTATTCGAAGTAAATACTAAATTTATTTTCTTCCAGATTTCACACATTTGCTAATTCTCCTCTTGTCTTTTGTATTATTATATGAATACATCTCTCTTTCCCCATCTGTATCTACATCGCTACCTAAATATGTTTATAATTCCACCTCGTGAAGTGAACTTTCACCAGGAACATACATGTATCATTTATTATATATTATTCTCTTGTTTGCGTCTTTGCCCTTTACCTTTTTATATCATATTGTTGCGACTTCCCATCAAGTGTTTCTAGTTTTACTGATTTCCTGTGTGGTTGTGGGGGGTCATGTGGTCACAGAATTCCACATCATCTAGCTTTTCTGTTAAGAGTCCAGTGAATTCCATTTCTGCTAAAGCTGTTTTTTATTTTCATAATCCGTTCTGTAGTAAGGAAGAATATTACAGTTGACAAAGGGCATCACTGTCTCACTTCTGTTCTTATTTTAAACGTATCTGTCAGTTTTCCTTTGTGAAGAACCCTGCATGTTATATATCTGTATGTTGCCTGTATTAAAATATCTTATGTGGGATTCCATTATTTCTCATAAATTCTCAAAAAGAGGCCTTTCGAACTAATATAACCCTAACAGAACACAGATCACCCATGCTTATCTGATGACCACATATAGGTAATGATGAATCAAGTCTTTTGTTGCAATGCAGCCATGCCTACTAGATATTTATACCAGTAAAACACTGAAGTTGTTGATGACTGAAACTAAGATCTTCACAGTCTCTAGACATTCTAGATATATATTAAAAATATGATTAGAATCATGCTCGATAACAGAAATTGGGAAATATATTATGGATCTGTAAAAATGGACTGCCTGTCTTTATAGCCAAAGGCTTGCGAACGCTATTCATGAGCCGCTTACCATGCGTTCGAAACACAGCGGCGACCGATTTAGCAGCAGACCATGTAACGGTGGGGTTTTAACGTGTTGGTATCGGAAACGGTGGTTCAGAAATCAATGGCAAACTACTGAACGTAATATTGCAAAAACATCAACAACAGCAGTAAGATTCTGGTGTTGACAGCGATGTCCTGTAAATAAGATATGCCAAAAAAAAAAAAGTGGGTTACGTAAATTGCATTACCTGATCTATCTGTTTGAAATGTCACGGACGTTTGTTCTCCAAGTCCTTGTTCATTCACAGCTCTTATAATTGCTGTATAATTACGATACGGTGTCAGGTTCGGAAGCTGCAAGTTATACTCATTGCTACTGCTTGTAATGTTACCATCCTTCAAGGGACAAGTGCGATCACTTACTTCAAGTGCCTGAAAAATGTAAGTTCAAAACACGAAGTGGTTTGAATGAAAGGTCCTTAATTTGTTCTCAAGTCATGGTAGGGCTGCCAAAGTGGTAAACCTAAGAAGTAAAAAACTGGAATGACCGTAAATTATATACCCCTTCACTGTCTCTAGCGAGCTGTTGCAGCAAAGAATCATCTGAATATTTTATTTACTTGAAGAAGCTGATAGCAACATTTCATCTTACGCTCCTTTGACAACATGGTTCAAAGATTGGCTGCATGATTCATTCAAGTGGGATTGAAAATAAAACACCGAAAACTGTTTCTGACAAGGAAAGATTTTCCTGCGGCAAACCATTCTGCATGACTGTGAGGGTGAAAACGTCAGATCCACATAACTTGCCAGCTTATCAAACTGGTATACTTTTTGATCTTTAAATGGTTTTAGGAATATTCTCAACAACAACCAAAAATCTTAAATATCAAAACAAAGAGTAGGTATTTTGGTGGGGAAGAGAGCAGTTATGACAGCATTAATTTCTACAATGCAGAGTACATTAGTAGAATGTGAACATTTCTAAGCTAGTCATCAGTACAATACATGTCTTTGTAAAGGTAATACATCTATGAAAGGTTACTTGCGCATTTGCGAGCGCTATCAAGACAAGTCATCCGAACAAGTCAAGCAACCTGATAAAGGGAAAAATGGCACGTTACAAGAACACCAAACGACACGTGACATCCAAGGTGTGCAGCGTGGGAGCCGACAAGAAGACGAGCGGATAGAATCTACCTGCGAGCTGCAGCAAACAACAAGAACCTAAATCAACCTGTAACGAAGCTACCACGAGGAAGGACGACGACAGCTCACCACAAACAAGAGTCAAACCTACCGAGATGCAGTGAGAAAAGAAAGACACCAGAGTCGGAAACACCGACTCACCGACAATTAATTGGGTTGTCAAGCGTATCCAAACGGAGCTGACAGATGAACAAATCCTAAAGCAGCTACAGGACGACAACCTCCAAATCCGATTCTTGAAGGCGGAGCGGCTCCGCAACTACTCCAAGATTCGGTGGTGGTAGTGTCGTCAGAGGGCAGCGAGTTGCCGATCACAGTATCAATCAACAAGAAAATGCAACAGCCAGAGAGATTCATCCCAAGAGTCAATCAATGTTCAAGATGCCATAGGGCCGGTCACAGCAGAACAGCATGCCACAGTAAGACGGAAATCTGCCGGTACTGCGCCGATCACCACGCCTTCAAGGAGTTGCCGCTGGCTAAGCTGGACACGGACTTTCGAGCACCCAACAACAACAAAAAGTGCGCCAACTGCCAGGGCAAACATGGAGCAAGATACTTGGGCTGTCCGTACCTCCAAAGATACAGAGACATCTTAAAGTTCGCCATCACTACAAAGGCTCCATATAAGGACGAAATACGGAGGTGCTAGACAGCCACGGGCATCTAACAAGCGGAATAAGCTCAAATGCAAGACCAAATAGATGAGCTAAAAATGCAAATCAAGCTGCTTCAAACACCGGCACCGACCAGCGACAATGAAAAGCTATTTGCTGAAATAAAGGAGATCCATAAAATCATCAAGCAAGAAGTGGAACATATGGCCGAGATGAAGAAGGAAACCGAAGACATGCTACGCACCATTAAAGCGGAGAGAGATCTGCTGAAAGCTGAAATGGAATTAATCCGAAACAAACCAACAGAAGCCATACAAAAGAACACAGACAAGCCGCAAGGCGAAACCCAACAAAAGACCGAACCGAAACCGCAAAATAAAGACAGCAGCCCAACCACGTCGCCCGAGAAACCAATATCGCGCCAGACATCTGAAGAAAACCAAGATGAGTACCCTGACGACGGCATGGAGTGGCCCTGTGCACCTACCTTGGAGGAGAGTATAGAAGCGACAAATGGAGGGAGGGAATTAAAGAGGGTCAGGCGCAAGGAATTCAGAAGGCGATGGGAAGAAACATAAAAGAAGAAGCCCAAGAAACTCAGGGGGAAACCGATAGAATACCCGGAGGTACACTATGACAGTGAGGCCGACCTTGAGTACAATATAGATGACGGAGAGATCGTCCCATGGCTGACCACAGAGGAAACAATCGAAAGACAGCAAGAACTCAAACTCGAAAGAGAAAAAAGGCGCAAGGAGGAAAATAACATCGAAAAGCTTCTACAGGCAATACACAAAGAAGGAGCCATAAATACCAAATAAAAGGTTCTTACAAAGACTGCAACAAGTCAAGCCAGACGAGCCAGGAGCCTTCACTAACAAAATAAACCACCAGAGGAGACGGGCACAAAAGACAGCCGCTGACCTACCCCCAGCTGACGTCACAGACCCAAAATCCGATATAACCAGTCCGGGTTAGGACCAACTCGTAAGAGCGCACAAGACAGAAATAGGGCTAAAAACCAACAAACACCACGGATCTCAACAATAATCATCGCCGAGGAAGCAGGTTGAACAAGACCGAATTTTAAACTTTTCTTTTTGAAAATTGGAATTGGAATTGGAATGAGAGGTTACAGAAAACAAGAAGTACTAGTTTTCACCAAAGAAAAGACAGAATGGTTAATAGTTAAAAATAAAAAAAAAAGCATGAAATCTGGCTGAAGTGGCCCTTGTGGGATTTGAAATTTAAATATTGAGCACAACCCACTACTGGCAATGCCGATCGCATTCTGGTATGAACCTAAGGCCTATCCACGTCAATATGGAAGCACTATACTCGAGTTTCGCCCTCATTTGAGCTCGTCAGTAGTGAATATCCCTGACCGGAACCGGAAACAGTCCCGGATCACGCGTGTGAATAACCACGCGGCACACACTGGACACACCAAATTATCACAACAGAACATCACAACGCTTTTTAAATTTCAAATCCCGAAACAAGCACATAATCAATTGATTATTGCTCACTGGATTTAGGAGGCCTGGTGGTCCTTGCCAGTGAGAAGTCCTGATCGTTCGGGTCCCATCGATTGACGGACGTCGGTCGCGGCGATTGGGCAATCTTGAGCATAGCCTACGATGGGTAGCGTTGTGATGTTCTGTTGTGATAATTTGGTGTGTCCAGTGTGTGCCGCGTGGTTACACACCCGCTTCACACGCGTGATCCGGGACTGTTTCCGGATCCGGTCAGGGATATGCACTACTGACGAGCTCAAATGAGGGCGAAACTCGAGTATAGTGCTTCCATATTGACGTGGATAGGCCTTAGGTTCATACCAGAATGCGATCGGCATTGCCAGTAGTGGGTTGTGCTCAATATTTATACAATGAAGTTGAATGTTACACATGCTAAGAATGTTAATATATATAACATATCGTTAATACCCAACATATTGCATGGTGCAAGGACAACGAATAGAATTTCAGAGAAACAGAATTTGAAAATGTTTATAAAATATTATACCTTCTTCTTTTTTATTCTCCTGCTTTGTATCCATCTGTGGAGCATAGACCTTCAGTTAACTCATGTTAAGCCCAGCTATCGTATGCAATCTCCCGAAGATTCCTCCTTGTCCTTCACACAGTATTCATCTCTGTCTCTAATTCTCCTCTTGATGTGATCGCAGGTCTTCCTCTATGTTTATTGTTTTTTTGTTTTGCCCCGTGGATTCTAGTGAAAGGTTTTCCTAAAGTGTGTCCTACCCAGCGTCGATCTCTCACATTTTGATGCGTTGTAATTTGTTTACTTCTCTCCATAACATAACCCCCACATTAGTGATTTTGTGATATCATTTTAGTACTTCTATTCTTCTATTCTTGCCTGGGGAGAGAGGAAGAGGAAGGCCAAAGAGATAATGGGTGCAGGATGTGTTGGATGATCTCCAGGTGGGTGTATCGGAAGCGGGTTATCTTGCTTAGGATTGAGAAGTTTTCCGGGAGATTGTTATGGGAGCGAGATTCTGCAAACGACATGCTACCGAATAAATGAATTAATGAATGTACTGTACCGAGTCTGAAACTTACTACTTGTTCACTTCCGTTCAGTTTGTACTCGTAATATGCGTCATATTTCTGGTGGCTTGGATGCTCTGATTCCCACTTGGTTGTATAAGTGCTTTTGATAAACCTCTTTGTCTCATTATAGGTTATGTCTATGTCAGGCTGAGGTAGTCGTCCGCCCTCTTTTGCCAGTGTGTCTCTTCATTTCCAGGTATACTGCAATGTGATGGGATTCACTGTATTACAACTTAGGGGGCAGGGGGAGGGGGGATTTCTGACATAGTCCATGGAGTGCTGCTCTTAGGTAAGCTAGTTATGTACTGTTTTCGCTCTTCAGTATTGAGACCGCTGACTTTGCATCCCTTTATTTTTCCTCCATTAAGAGCATTTTTGCTGCAGTTTTCAGAGCCTCTACCTCTGCTTTAAAGTTGCTTGAATGTCCCAGTTGCTACTGACTGTGTTTTGTTTTTTGCTCCATTGATTACATTTTAGGTGAATTTATCCTCCTCCATTTTCAATTGAATTTCTGGCTGATTCATCTGTATTTGGAAAGGTCCATTTGCTGCTTGGTAATGCTTTTTTATGTAGTTTAGGACAACTTTTCTTCTTTCTGTTTAATTCTGAGTGTTCTTTTTCTCAATACCTGAAATGTTTTCTGTCATCTCAGGTAGTTGCTGCTGTCTCCAACTGGGAAATTGTGTGCATTGTAAATGGGCTTGACTGTTGATTTGTGAAGTATAGGATAAGTCTAAATCTGTCTTTTTGCAGTTTCCACAATGTTGTGGCGCTTCTGTTTCCCTTTTCCAAAAAACATTGACCCTTTTATACATGAGGTGGTCTGTCAATCTTCTAAATTTTTCTGCTTGTTGTTGGGCTCTGCTATCTCTTCTATCCTGCATTGGTTGTAAACAAGTGATCTTTTCTAGTTCATTAATAGGCGTTGTCTTTGGGCCTCCAGTTATGATCCGCATTCCCTGATTTTGAACTCCAGTTTGTTAAAATTTGACTTAGCTGCTGTTGCCCAAACTGCGATGTAATATTCCAGTACTGACCTCACTCGTCCAGTATATAACTTCTTGAGAACTTTCTCATCTGGTCTCTCCCCCCCCCCCCCCACGTTGTACCAGCAAGCTTTTTCATGATTGCCATTCTTTGCCTTGCTCTTGTTCGATTTTTCTCAACCTGTGTCTTCCATGTCAGGCGACGATCAAAGGTGACTCGTGGATAGTTTGGATTTTCTTCATGGCGCAATATTTGCCATTCAATACCAGCTTAGGGTGCTGAGTTTTATTTGAGAGGGAGAACACTGTGCATGTTGTTTTCTCCTCACTTATCATCAGTAGCCATGATTGTGACCAGTCCTCCAGAGCTAATAAGGGTTGCTGCATTCTACTGGTATAGCTGTACTAGCATATTCTTCTGATGTCTGTATGTCTAGGTCATCTGCAAAGGAGGATGTGTGTAGTCTGGCTTGAACGTTTTCTGTGATATCATTTATATATCATCTTTTTGCTGGTTTGTCATTGTACTTTTGTCCTTGCAGTTCTGTTCTCAAGGTAGTGGCTGATCCATGTGTACATTTTACCACAAACCTGCATTTTTTGCAGTTTCACTTTCAGTCCTTCCTTCCATACTTTATCCGATGCTTTTCTAAATTATCAAGGCCACCAGTGTGTACTTTTTTTTACTTGGAAGGCATCCTCTATTTCCTGAGCTATATAGGTTATTTGATCTTCAGTGAATCTGTACTTTCTGAATCCTGCTTGGTGTGGTGTTAAAAGTTAGTTTTCTTCCAGATGCCATACTAGTCTGCCATTGATAATGCGTTCGATTAATTTTCTTACACAGCTAAGTAGAATTATAGGTCAATAGCCATTTGGTTCTTGCAGGTCTTTTCCTTTCTTTTGGACGTATTAGGATAGCTTCCTTCCATGCCTGTGGGACTATTCCTCTCTTCCAGCTGTAATTTAGGACTACTAGTAGTTTCATTTTTGCTTTAGAACCTAGTCCTCTTACCATTTCATTTGTGATTCTATTGCTTCATGGTGATTTCTTCTTTTGTAGGGTATTCATTGCCTGTATCATTTCTCCCATTGTTAGGTTTGCCATCATATATTCTGCTGCTGTCTCTGTATCACTATCGTGTGTCTGTTTATCTTTGATTGCTTTCTTCAGTTCGGTTGTTATGTCAATGTAATTTGCATTAGCATCGTATTCCATTAATGTATTTACAGCCTTTTAACCTGTAAGCAAAGCATTCCCTTGTTTGATTGTCATTTGTTTGCTTATGGATCCTTCATTTTTTATGGCTTTCATTAGTTTCCATAGTTTGTTTCCATCCATGTCAAAGTTCAGGTTTTCTGTTTTTTCCCTCTAACAATCTCTTGTTGTTTGATTTAATGTTCTTTTACATTTTGCTAAGATGGCTTTAAGAGAGATGTTTGCTTCAGTTGTTTGTTCTCTCTCTCCTTCTCTCTCTCTCTCTCTCTCTCTCTCTCTCTCTCTCTCTCTCTCTCTCTCTGCTGTCTTCCTGGCATCTTCAACTTTGCTCTCCAAACTTTGTAGTTCTTTAGTCCAGTATGGTTTGTAATTTTCTAATTTTCCTCTCTCCTCTTGGAATTGACTCAGTGGCCGCCAGTGTTATTGCTTTGTTTAGACTTTCCACCATTTGTTTCATGTTGCCATGTCGTGTTTGTATGTTTTCACAGTATGTGTCTGTCAGTATGGCAAATATATCCCAATCAGCTCGTTTGTAATTCCAGTGAGGCAAAGGCTTTTGATCTTGTGAAACATACTCTATGTGTATTACAAGTTTTATTCGTCTGTGGTAACTTCCTGCTATTTGTTCAAGAACATGGTGATCGATTGTGTGGAGTATGTCTGCTGTGCAAAAAGCTAAATCTGGAGTAGAAATGGTAAACCATCTTCGAGAGTAGAAGCTCAAGTGTGTCATCCGATTTGTTGAGTAGATGGAGATTAGAGTCTATTTCCCAGTCCTGTATGTTGTCTGTATCTGAGTATCTCCATCTTTCTGAACGACTATTAAAGTCTCAGACTATAATGCAGTTTGTGTAAGTTTTTTTCATGTTTGAATGTGTTAGATCTGTATTTGCTGTACAAATTGTAAATTCTTGTTTTCACGTCCTTTATCATTATATCAAAACATAATTTCTGTTTGGTTGTCAGAGGTCACAGATTCTTCACTGCACGGTATTGTATTTCGTGTAAGAATTACAACTCTTTCTTTGTGCCCTTCGCGTCGAAATGTGTGGCCTGGTATCCTCTGACTGCTTTTATCAATCCACTTGCTTAATTTGTTTCTCATGCAATTGTCCTTATGGTGCTGTAAAGGTCTCTTAGGTCTCCATTTGCTGCCGATGAGTCTGCCTTTCCTCTTTTTTTTTTTTACCGTCAGTATCCACTTTCTAACTTGTGTATTAGCTTCTTGTATTTGTCAAGAGCTCTGACTTTAAAAGCTCTGGTTTTGATATTGTTTAACTTTGCTTTTTTATTTTTCATTTCTGTTGTTTTCAAAGGGTTTAGGACGGTAGGTACGTTTTATGTTTTCGTTTCATTTTTCCCGAGAACATCTATACACGATTGGTTCAATATGTTTTAAATCGGCTGCCTTAGGGGAAAAACGCTTTTATTAGTTCAAAACCAAACGTCTTTCCCCTTCACGGGGCGCAGCGTTCCCACTGGTGACTCTGGATCACTTTGTGCTGATCGCATTGCCTTATGTGCCGGCGAGGCATCTTTCAAATGTCTGCCCTATCAAATGTCGATGGTACATGACATGCCTACCATGTTTGTAACGGGTAACGGGGTATCAGGGTTAGATTCCCGAGAGGGAGCATGAGAAACGGCTACCGCACCAAAGGAAAGCAGAAGGCGAGCAATATACCCACTCCCGACACGGGGAGGTAGTGACGAAAACTAACAATACGGTACTCTATCGAGGCCCCGTAAGTACACTTTAAACCCTTTAACGAGGACCTACTGGAGGGCAAGTCTGGTGCCAGCAGTCGCGGCAATTCCAGCTTCAATAATAGCGTATATTACAATTGTTCCATATAAAAAGCTCGTAGTTCAGGCAGGCGGTCCAGTTAGCGCTCGGTGTTCCTGCCGGCTCTCTCCCGTGGGTGATCTTCGTTGAGCGTTCCGGGTGGCGGTGCGTTTACTTTGGAAAAAAAAAAAGGATATATAGTGTTCAAAGCAGGCCTCGGCTGCCTGAATAATGGTGCATGGATTAATGGAATAGGAACTCTGTTCTATTTTGTTGATTTTCGGAACTGGAGGTAATGATTAACATCCACAAACGGGGGCATTCGTATTGCGCGTTAGAAGTGAAATTTTTGGATCACCGCAAGACGAGCTGCTGGGAAAGCATTTGTTAAGAATGATTTAATTAATCAAGAACGAAAGTCAGAGGAGCGAAGACGATCAGATACAACCGTAGTTCTGACCATAAACGATGCCGACTAGCGACCACAGTGGCAAAATCCACTACGTGAAAACACCGAACCGTATGGGTGACGACAAAGGTATAAAAGCGTCCTAGTGGCGAGAAAGAGAATATTGCTTGGCCAGCAAATCCATTACGATAAAAGTCAGCATCAAAAGCCTATTGAATGGGCGCTACCCAAGGCGAAACAAGCGTCCCAGTTACACGAAATGGAATATAGCTCGGTTAGCAACTCCATTACGAGGAAAGTCAGTATCGAAAGCTCATTGAGTGAGCGTTCAACAAAGATACAAAATGAGTGCCAGTGGCACGAAATGGAATATTTCTCGGCTAGCAAATCTATTACGTGGAAAGTCCGAAACGAGAGCTCGCTGTGTGGATGTCGTCAGCATAATTCTAGTCTTCGGAGGAATAGCCTGTGGTGAAAGGCTTACTCAATATACGGAAGTGAGGCTAAGCAGCCATGTGCAGGACGTGATGATTCCTTGGTTGAGCCCAGAAACAGAGCGCTATGTGCCGACTCTGCATTATGGAAGCTTCCTTGGATGGCGGGGAATGCCCATGGCCTGCCCCTGCCTTCCCTCGAGGGTCGAACGGAATGTCTTCGGCTGTTCTAGCTTGACCAGCTGGGATGTAGGTGACAAGACAACAGTGAGAGTCGAATGTCCTTCGAAACACCCGGGAGCCCGTCAATAAATGCCCGCAGAAGTCGGATGTGTCAGCCGAAAGGCGCAATTATCGCAGTTCTGCTGTAAACAGGCATAGCGCAATAACGTCCGAGTGCGAGTGGAATGTCCTTTGAATCATCCGGGAAGGTTAACTCAGTCAACAAATGCCCGCAGAAGTCGGATGTGTCGACCGAAAGGCGCAAGTATCGCTTCTCCGCTGTAAACAGGCACAACGCAATCACGTCAGAAAAAAAAAACACTCCGAATGAACGCAGAAGAAGAAGAAATCTGCTGCCATCCGTCTTCCATTCTCACACTGTTTACTAACTGTCCCAGGATCTGCTACTTAGAGACATTGACAATAAACTGTTCCGTAGTTTCCTGTGTTTTTTTTTTTAAAGATATCCTACGTTGAATTGATGTCCATGGTTATATGATAATATTAATGTCAGGTCTTAGACAGATATGACTGAGCTACCGTATGACAGTATGTTTGGCGGCGCTCACCAAACTCGACACCCCACAATGTATCAACGGGTTCGGGCACATGAGAGAAACAATTAGGAGTTTACTCGCCTTACCCATAGTGCGAGAAAATACAAGCTACAGACTAAATGGCAGAGCAGGCTCTAAGCCTTGGTCAGCGGCTGATCTAGGATGGAAGCTCCGACAGGCGGACAGTTAGAGTATTGCTTTGCTGATCCGGCAGCTATTGCAGTTTGTCTTGTTCCAGACGTATTGATGTTGCCTTTCCTCTGGAGAAAACTAGACAGGCAGAGGTAGGGATCATGATGCAGGGGCAACACATGATCTCTAAACTCAGCCCATGCTTTGTGTTATTGAGAGGTATAACTCCATTTTACAAACTACCGTCTGTCAAGACGGCAAGGTGTCAGTCAGTCAATCAGTCAAGATACTATGTAAGCCTGTTCAAATGTGGCATTTTCACTACAATATCTCTATTAAAAACATGATAAAATGCTAGATAAAGGATACGAGAAGAGATTAGCCACAGCAGTACACACCAGAAAATATATAACAAGTTACTGATTGAAGTAAATCATGCAGAGAAATAAACTACACCGATGAACACATTCAGATTTAAAAAAAAAAACAGGGTAAATGGATGGATAAAACAAACCACGATTTTCTAAGAGTGAAGAAAGTTGAGAATCAATAAACAAGACCAAAGAGAAAATATATCTTTAGTAAATCTGCAAATGAAACACGAATTCTTTTTTTATTTTTTTTTTATTAATAAAGATGAATGAATCAAAAGCAGATAAACGTGTGTTCATAGAAAAAGGTTAAAATATTCAGAAGGTCAACAAATCAACACCTGAATACGTTTGCAGCATTAGATAATAAAAATAAAAAATAAAAACACTTACTGCTTCATCACAACCATAGCAATGGATCTTGATGTAATACAGACACCCTACAGTGTTTTGTAGAGCAACCTCAACCAAGTAACCTGTGATGTTCCCATTTGGTTGAGATGGAGGCTGCCAGGTTACATTTGCTGTGTGTGATTGTACTCCACCATAACTTAACGCTATGACTGGACCAGGTGCTGTAATTGTGAGTGAAAACATATTTATCTGTCATTATATGTACCCATTACTTTGACTTCATTCACGTAATTTGACTGAACATGACTTTACAAACACATAAGATATACACCGACAGTACTTAGCTACAACACCTGAGGAGCAATTCCACACTGAAGCTTTCACATAATTGCTATATCCTACATCTAGATACTTATAGTAATCCACACTGACACTTCCCAGTATCTCATTAGCACAGGTTAACAGGATAGGGCTAACTACTGCAAAATGTTAATGCAATCAATCACTCAGAGTGCTATAGCATATGGGAAAATATAAAACAGTAATAAACCTTACTGAAAGAAAGCTTGCTCAATGGCGAAGGCGTGATAGAAGCATTTCGTAAACCCGCATACCGCGTTCGAAACACAGCTTCGGGTGATTTGACAGCGGACCGCATTGCGTTGGTTGTTTTACGATATGGGAAGGGTGCCGGTCGTTCAGAAAGCAATGGCAAACTACTGAACGCAAACTTGCCAAGAGATCACAAACAGCATAAACATGCTGGGGTTGACTGCGAGTCATACAAAAGGATATGCAACTAACTACCTGAAAGAAAAGACTTCAATGTGGTCGAACAGATAAGAGCACTCGCTCTTCAACTTCGGGTGCGCTGATGGTGAGGTAGGCAGTTCAACCCATACCATCAGCATTGAGTTAGACTCAAAAGTTGACCTTTCGTTCAGAACGCAGTAGCAAACTATGGAACGTATAATTGCCTACAAAGTCAACCTGCGGTTAAGTACAAGTTCCTGCAGAGGACATGTAATATTTTTATTTTCTCATATCCCTTACAGGACATTGCAGTAAACACCTGCATTTTTAAGCTGCTGTCGAAGTCTTGGCAAGACAACGCTCAGTAGTTTGCCATTGATGTCTGAGCGAACAGATGACTTACCCCAGTAAGTAACCATTGCGACGCAACCGCTACCGAATCTCGCGCAGCTGCGTTACCCACGTGAATACAAGGGATTTCGGAGAAAGTCGTTAAAGTCTCGCCAGGGAGACCGGCACATAAAACATTACTGATGGCAAAACATGTGAAAAAAATCAAACCACCTTGTTCATAGGAAAACAACCCTATAATTAAAAATGTATTGATTGGGAAAGAATATAGTGAAACACTGTTCTGTAATTCTAATAAGTAAAATGACACTGTGGAACTTTTAAATGATTGATTTATTTGAATGTTTCGGGACTTAAGGTTTAACGCTAGAGCATAACCCACTACTGGCAACGCTGATCGTATTCCGGTACGAACCTTGGGCCTTTTCCACGTAGGTATGGAAGCTCTAGCCTCGAGTTTTCGCTGTTGTTTGAGCTCGACGGTAGTGCATATCAAAACTATAAATGATTTATTTAAATTATTCAGTTATACAAACTATGGACACATTGTAGCTTTCAGTGAGCAGAGTACATAGTAAAACCAGAAAAGTCGTGTCTACATTCACAACACTTCAGAAGCTAAACACGAACATTACAGAATCTAGCCACACGATTGTGGAAGCTTGTCTTTACAGATAGTAGTGCCTTCTGTCAGTACGCAATCTGAAATGCACCAGCACAAAAGCCCACTGCCTAAAAAAGAATGTTATATGAAATATACAAGGATACATGCTCATTGTCTGAAATCAGGCTGTTATATGAAATATACCAGGACAAACGCCCACTGTCTGAAATCAGACTGTTACACACATACACACACACACAAATATATATATATATATATATATATATATATATATATATATATATATAGAGAGAGAGAGAGAGAGAGAGAGAGAGAGAGAGAGAGAGAGAAGGAAGGAAAATGAAGGTATTAGTATAATGGGGCTGGCTAATTCAACTTTGTCCTGGTGGGTACTATCACTCTGACGTGACTCTTCATCTCCGTCACAAAACGGCCAGTAGGTCTGTCCTTTCAGTAACCTTCTCCCGACTTTCAGAAATTCTGTTTTAGAGGTCTCCTTTGCATTGGAGAGAACGGAACTTACTGAACTCGTTTTTCTCGTGATTGGGGGTTGTAAATGCAGAGAAAGTACGTTTCACGAAAAAGTTAACTTCTCCGTTCCCCCCCCCCCCCCCAGACGCGGTACGAGAACCAATATCGAGCAGCCGACCGGCTGCAGATGAGTTCACTTTGGGCAGTGGTAACGATGTCTTTGAGCTCAGCCAGTCTGTCTATATGGAAGTCAAAGATTTCCGACAGGTAACTACAGCCAAGTTCTAAAGTTGGTTTCATTGATAAAGGTAAAGTGAATTTATATTAATGTCTAGATGTGTTTGAACACGTCGTACGAAATTTCGATGCGAGACGAGTTCGCCGTTCGTGTGACGTGTGTCGAAGGCAGGTCGCGCTGATTAATGAGGTATTCTTGATCGGTTGTTGCGAGTGAGTGGAACGCTAACAGATCGCATTAAATTCACTATTAAACGCTTAACTAGCGACCGTTAGAGAATAACCGAGGTCTTTATTCTACTCATAATATTCCCATCTGTCGTAGGAATATATGCATGGCATAACTACTTGAAATAAATGGTTAGGTAGAGTGGCCCGTGGCGCCGCAGCGCAGACTAGGGCTGTTTTGTTGTTAAGTACGGCATGCGAAAGCAGTTCCAATCCTACCTTCTAGTGCCCAATTGTGAGAAAGAAGGGATGGGGATAGTTTTTTTTTCTCCAAATATAACCTGAGCTAGGGGAAGGCAGTGAACGAATATACAGCGGTGGGTCGGGAAGGAGCATTGACCTGATCACATCTTGAATGTATACGATCATCTGATAGCGTGTGTGCACCCCACACGGATCCAGAACACATTTGGTACTTCTACCCTTTACTCTACTGTGATTGTCTTACAATTTAGCGAATCCTAATTATGGACAAAGGGGGTATTTTCTTTCACCAAGATAGGGGAAAGAGAGAGGTGAAGAAAAATGAAAGTAGACTACGTTCCACCGATAATAACGCTGATCCCAGCGGATCAGCATAACCGTTCAATATGATCACTCCATTAGGAAGGGGGATGGAATGAAAGGGAGGTTGATATTTACCTTCTACATTGGGGAAGAGACCATACATACATATACCACTATTTACCTTTTGTATGGAGGGGGGTATCTATACATACCACTCTTTACCGTCTACCTAAGAGGTGGAAAGAATCAAGTAGGTACACACCACTCATATTTTAAAGGGGAAGGACATTGGTGGCAGATAAACCACTTCTCTTCTATCTAGGGCTGAGGATCAGGGCAGAAACGAACTATGATGACTAAAACAGAGGGATCGGCAGGAAAGTCGAGCAATCCCCTTTCTGATGACCACTAAGCCTTGAGTGGATAAATACTTTCTAATAGGGTGACTGAGGAGAGTGAGAGGGAATGAGTGTTGTATAAATGGGTTCCGGGTGTCACGTTTGCTGTGACGACCGGATCTCTACAAGCTGGGACCTAAGTCTCCCAAGCCGAAGCTGAACAAGGGGCTACCTGACAAATTATGGTCTAGTTCGCTCAAGTCTCCTCTCTCTCTCTCTCTCTCTCTCTCTCTCTCTCTCTCTCTCTCTCTCTCTCTCTCTCTCTCTCTCTCTCTCTCTCTCTCTCTCTCTGTAGAACAGGTTCAGTTAGAACATAGGTCATATGTTTACCAAATGCTTAGGTTTTATTTTAGCTCCGTTCATTTGTCATGTACAAATTGGATTTTGCTGGGTTCTTTCACAAAATCATCTAATTACAGAGTCTATCTTCTGGCGGTGACATTTGAAGAAGCCTATGGCGGTTATAAGAAGATGGAACAAGGTTAGCAACTGAATCCAGTGATCATGCAGTATCCCCGGTGTAGGATCAGCGCACTGGACTCTAGCCCGTGAAGTCCCCTCCAGCAAAGACACCGCCTTGTCTGAAGATCCATCCAACGAACCACGAATCAATATCACACCTGCTGGGTAAGAAAGTATACCCCTACGCGAAGGTATGGCTCAAATACTATTCTACCAGGCCACGTTGAGGCCGCAAGTGACATTGCCTTGTAAGCTAAGTACGGCCAAGCTCCATATCGAATGTTACACTTCAAGGGCTGTTGCGGCTACGCCTTGAATCAGTGGTGGTCCCAACGTCTGAACATTACGCCATTGAAAAGACTACAGTATTCAGTTTTTTTCAGTGGGCCTACACCACCACGTCTGAACACTTCTTCAGTGGGAAGTCATCGACTCCAGGTCGTCTACAATGTTTACTACTGATGTCTAAAGATGTGTTTGAAGGAAGGTTACCCTCGCCAATCAGTCAGTATACAGATTAACAATTTTATGTTGCAAGCTATTAAAATGTGTAACTAATCATTGCGTTCTAAATGAAAATTTACAAAGTGAAACAAATAACTTAATTACTAACAATTTATATGCAGAAAAAAAAATTTATACCTTCAGGGTTTGTAGTAAAATTGCCAGTTGTTGGGTCACTTTTCTCTGAATTTCCATTGTAAGACTCCAGGACATAGATGTATGTTGTAACTGCTTTAAGTTGTGTGAAGTACATCACTGTAGAAGTGCTATTTTGTGTTTCTATAAGAAACCCTCCTGTTGAAACTTTCATTGTGTAGAGAGAGACACTTCCGTTTGACTGTCCAAATGTAATCTTATAAGTTGAGTTAGCTTCACGTCGTACTTCACTCAATGGACCTGGTCTGTCTGGGCCTGTCAGATAGGAGGCCAGAGATAAACCAGATATTGTTATATTGTGCATTATAAATGGACACCAAATATTTAACAGTACAAATTTAATTTCATGGTCAAACACGACCAAACTTTACATCTACTGTCAAATGATAATCAAAAGCAAAACTATATATAGTTAGCATTTCACATAAACAGGACAAGCAGACAACCAAATCACATACTACACCAGTGGTTCTCAACCATTTTGGGCCCATGCCCCCCTTTACCATATGATCAGAACGGCTCCCCCCCCCTCTTTTCGAATTTCCTCCCTATAAATCCCCCCACCCTTACACAGTAAACATAAAAATGGAAGCTAAATTTAATAACACATACTAGAACAGTTGTAGACATCTACATAAAACGTGATTTGCGGGTCTGCTTACGTTATACAACAAATTTCATTAGGGCAAGAAGTACAGAACCGTAAAATTTAGAGGGAAAAACAATATCAAGTAACCTGGTTCTTGTATTAATGTGATCTTGAAATATTCTTAATTCCCCCCCCCCCTCCCGGAAACCCTAAATGGTCAAACCTCTCGGGGAGGTGGGGGGGGGGGATAATTCCCCATCGGTTGAGAACCACTGTACTACACATTTCTAAAGTTATGCTTGAGAACTTACGAGTCCAAAGCAGGGCTTGTGGTTGTTCAACTGTTATAGGTGGATAATTTCCATCACCTGGCAGACTTGTGACAACAGAAAAATTGTAGAGAGTTCCTGGTTGGAGGCCATTAACTGCAATTCCTGTTTTAGCATCACCCGTGTTTTTTGAACCATTCACCCTGATGCTGTAACTCACGTCACTTCTTTGAGAACTTTGATACATACCATGCCACACAAAGGCAATTGACCTTGTCTTTCTGATAGTATTTGTTGCATTTACTTTTAAATTGTTTTCTGTAAAATAAAAAATAAAAATGCAATCAGAAGAATATGAAGCTGAGATGTAATAACGATTGCAGGAAGCTCCATGGTGTCAGTAACAGGAGGATTCTGATCATCAAACGAGGTCTCTCCAGTAGGCACATACTACCTTTAACTTCTATACAGTCTAGATAAGGAAATGAGCGAGGAGAGTTCTCCCATCACCATTATTAAAAGAAAACAAACACACACACACACACACACACACACACACACACACACACACACACACACACAAATACACATACTAGCATGCATACACTTGAGTAGAATCATGGCTACTGCTCTCTAAGCAGGGAAGTGGACAGGTTATTCAGTCCAACACATTCAGCAAATTAGTGATCAGGTCACTTTGCTATTGATGTATGATATTTCCATCAAAGGTTTGCTGCACCATCAGCACCTACTCATGTGTCAGACAACATTGTAAAATTGTTTCTCATCAGATTTATTTGTCAATATTTCTTTCACTCTTAAAGGCAGGAGAGCTGGTATTATGTGGGACCAGTAATGACAAAGCTGTAATCATAGCTAGAAACTTACATACACTTTTTGTTTCATTTTCTCCCTAATTATAATTTTTAAATGCTTCCGGAATAACTATGTATTACAACAGTTTAGTTTTAATTACATTTCACAGAAACAAATCAAACTTTAAAGTTCAGCTATATAAGCAAACAAATGCTGCACCATTTATGTGGAAATTACACGATCTTTAACAGCTACATCTTTATTGTGCTCACATTACTGATTTTCAATATTTATGAATGTCATGTACCAGTTTATCGTGGACCAATAATGAGTTCATTCGTTCATTCATTCATTCCTTAAGTAGCATGTCCTTGCATAACTTTGCTTCCATAATAACCTTCCGGAAAGCTTCTCGGTCATAAGCAAGATGCCCCGCGTCCTACACAACCACCTGGAGATCATCTGCCAAAAAATGCACCCACCTTCTCTTTGGCCTTTTTCTTCTTCTCTTTTCGGGCATATTTTGTTCTCTTCAAACGTTCATGACGTTTCAAGTGACCAACATATATCAATTTTCTTTATGTTATCGTCTTTTGTAGCCAATCTTCTTCAATATTCAACTCTTGTCGTATAGCTGCCTGTTGGTCTTGATGTAGCATTTTTATGAGTTGTACTACATGTGATTAAAAGTCCATCTTCCTCATGATTTCCCCAAGTTGCTGATGTTGTGCACAGTCAAATGCCTTTGAATAATCCACAAAACATTAGAATAGATTTACATTAAATAAAAGAATGAAGTGGATAACAGAAAAGGCGATGAAAGTAATTTAGAAGGAGAGACGTGATTTATAGGGAAATCCTGAATTATGTGTGGCAGACAGTTGAGCGATTGCTGTGTATCTAGTTTAATCAATCTGACCCAGGGCGTGAATCAAGACGCTTTGCAACATAATGGTCTCAGAAAAAGTATTGTGGGGTTCACAGAGAATAGGTTTTTTTTAAAACTATGTACTATGTTATTTGCTAGTTTGCTAGGAACGTTAAATACTGATGTGTTAGTACGTGATTCAAGGGCGAGAGCTAATGTGTATTTGATATATATATATATATACGCACGTACGCAAGGAGGCACGCATACACACACGGGCGCACGCCGCGCGCACACAAATATGTATACACAAAACACAGAATTAAACTGATTAAAATGTTGCTGTTCTGTGGTCATTTGCTTGAAGATAATTGTATTGCCTTGTGTTTATAAGAAAGTTGCAAAAAGTCGACAAGATCGCCTTCATTGCACCATGTTTTTATCCCATATGGCTCAGTGTCTTTCCACAGCGAACTGCCAAAAGAGCCGCACAAAGCACGAACTCTGTAGCACCAGCGACAACCCCCAAGAGTCTCCGAAAAAATGCCCTCGTGAACCGAAGGACGCGGCCCGCAATCGAACCCACAACCTTCGGAGCCCGGATCAGACAGCTTGAACACTTCGACACGGAAACTCCCTATCCCTGTGTTTCGTTGTCTGTTAGTCCAGTTTGTCAAGTAATCCTGCAGACATGGGGCTAGAGTGGCAGGTGAACTAGCAAACTATAATGAAGAAGAAGATACCAGGAATTTCTATAATAACTCAAGATACTGCAATTACAAATATAAGATGTAATTTAATGAATCACAAACCTATGATCGAAGAGAGAAGGTCCAGGAAGGGTTAAGCAGATAAAAGAGCCTATGACAGGTCTAGCAAACCGTTAGGGAATTTACTTGATCCTAGACAAAATAATGATCATGAATCATGGAGGAAATTGGAGGAAGGGCGCTAGTCACTGGCGCTGGAACTTCAATAGCCCATCCTTACGACGCCTACGGTATAAATGGGAGACAACTACAACAACTAACCTACGATAGATAACCCAACCGTCACTCCTTAGCAATATGATATAACAGAGGGGACTGGGTACAGGGATTCAACAATCGTCTAGGTTAGCGTGCCCCATAGTTCCCCACACATAATATTGTACCTGGTTTTCGTAAACATGCATGGTATGATTTTCTTTGGGTTTAAATTCGCATATCCTTTTACAGGACATCGCTGTCAACAGCAGCATCTTTCAGCTGTCTGTTGATTTCTTGGCAAGATTATGCTCAGTAGTTTCATTGTATGATACACATCTAAAAATAAAGGTATATTTTGTAAAAATGATTTCATTGAGAGAATGTCTGTCTTGCCGTACTGTACGGTGTTTAGAGGTGTGTTTTAAAAGTAATCGTGTGGTCACTTGCGTTATCGTATGAGGTGGCGAAACATCCAAGGTAACGGATTCTGTCTTCGCTATATCAGCTTGATATTAACCACAAATTTCTATCATGTGTTGATTAGTCTTTAGAAATACGGGGCTAGCACCATATACCCAATATGGACTTACATACATCAATACTGTATCAAGTTTACCTGATGTTGCTGTACACTCAGTCTTGTGTGCAACAGGAGAAGAGAGGGCAAAAATATGTGATGATATTAAAGCAGAATTGTAAATGTGTCACATCTACCAGTATCATGTCATGTGATAATGAGACTGAATTTGCCTAAGGTCTTCCCGCATATTAAACTACAGTTACCGTGAATACTTACTGGAAATACATGCACTGTTATTGGCCAAGTAAAAGTCTGCAGCGCAGAGACATTTATTTGTGCTCGATGGAAGGTAGGAAGTACAGACTGTATTGGAAGGTTTGCACTCAAGTGATGAATGACACTCCACTCCGTGGCCCAGTTCTGAGACATAAAAATAAATAGAGACGTGTTTACAATTCTTCTGAATTCTGCCTGTCGCCAAGTCAAACAAGAAGGATGAACAAATGGCTTTGTTAATAAACAAAGATGATATGAAGGTGAATGATGGTAAGTAAAGTAAATCATCATCATCATGTAACAGGTTCCGTGTAGACTGTTGCTCTCATCACGAGCCAACGAACATTTTATCATCTTTTGCCATTTCCTTTGCCTAGTGAGGGAGTGTGTATTGGTGCGTTATTGAGTGGGTGTATAACTGAGAGTTTGGGTAAATGATGTCTATCTGTCTGTCTGTATAAGGAGAAAGACACCTGTGTGGGCCCGCTCTCAGAGATTGTCAGGCAGGTAAAGGGCTGAAACATTCCTGGAATGCAGACATCTTCTGGTGATCAGAAATCTCCTGTCATGCTATCTCCGAGGCAGAGTTTCTATCACTGAAGTGATAAGATGAGGCTAGTAAAAATTTTACAGAGGGTAGGAGTTGTTAGTAGTAATTATTTCAATAATGCTTGCATAAGCACACGTGTGCTAGTAGTAATTATTTTAATAATGCTAGTAGCAGCCATATGGGTGTGATGAGAAATTATAGGGCACATGGCAGCCTAGGTCAGCCATTTAGATGGACATTATAGAATAGCATAATCATAAGAGCATAGAGGGCTTTCCTTCTAGTATATTTGAATACTTACTACAAGGCTCCTGGGAATAGATTACATCTCACTTGGTGTGTCGTGAATGTCAGAACTCATGCTTTAGTTTGGCGTCAGGAATCAAAGTGAACAGAAGCTATATGACGTCGCGTCATGTGTATTGTATATTCTGAGCAACCATTCACACTGGGTTTTTTTTTTTTCTTTTCTTCTCCCAGACCAGCTGTGACGCTGCAAGACCACTTACCACATTTACTATGTGAATATTCACTATACAAGGCATGATCATCATCAAGTGCTCTGCCAGCTGGCGTAAGCGTGCATGTTTCTCCACAAATCTCGGTCTTTGGTGTTCTGGATCAACTCTGCTGATGATATTCCTCCATGCCATCTTCTCAGTCCATCCAGCATAATTTGCCTTGGTCTGCGTCTGCCTCTCTTCCCATTGACGACATGCGTCTGTAATTTCTGACAAGCTACGCACATGTCTTATCATAATGGACACTTAATTCCACACCTACGACTTAGGATACGCGTTGAAAATATTCGTGACTTCACAAAGGACAGAGTCCATAGCCTCTACGCAAAACACTCGACAAGAGATTACACCCAGCACAGTTAAAAGTGGACAACTGAGTCAACATTTACAATGTAGAATTATAACATCCGTCATCGTGCTGTCTGCACATACAGAAGTAGACTGTTGAGTCCCTATATACATTTGGGAACATATTAGACGTTGTCCACTCTGCAAGACCAAGATTCTGACAATCAAGTGAAGTGACGAATTTTCCATAATTACACCAGGAGCATCAGAGATGTTTACCACATCTATCAAGACCCACTGGTGCCACAAACATTATGACTGTCTTCAATGAAGAGACTTTACTCGTTTTGTCTTGTTCATATTACATAGTCACAAGATAACATTTCATGCTTTAGCACCTATATAATTTCTTCTGTGACGTACTTCCTTCTTCAGAACTTTGTTTTCTGTAAGAGAGGTCTCGGAGTGAAATTGCCTGGAAGATACTCTTTCTCTTCCTGGTTGTCATCTTCTCGGGGGACAGTATCTACTACTTTCGAGTAAGAATGTGTGAAAGGAAGGATATCTAGTCTTTTCTTTACAATACCGCTAACTTAGAAATAGACATACTTTCTTGACTCTTGCTACTTGTCCGGCATCCCAGTCTTCTATCTATCAACATCAATCTTCCTGGATTCTCCACATATCAACGAGCCAATAATTTTTTCGAGACTGTCGGCCTGTCCGTATGCAAGGAATTCTGTCTGCATAGTCTTCCCTTATAAACCGTCCCGTTACGGGCTGTCCTGGGCATAGACACTCATACACATATTTATCTGTTTGTATATAGGCACACACAAACACACACAACACATTCATTTTTTTCGAGATAAAGCAAACTGGTATTCAACACTATTCACATTCTGCAGATAGTATTATATTACTGTCATAATAGCATTAGGTGCCAGTTCTAATAGTAGTAATTACAAGCAACAGAAGTATTTACCAGTAGTAATAGTAGTACAGTGAAACATCAGTTTTCGTTGCCTTCAGTATTTGTCGATATTTTCAGAGAAAAATTTGTCTCAGTTTTCGTTGGTTGCCTCGGATTTCGTCGGCGTGCCAACATGACCTGGCTGATGCGTTTGCGAAAAGAAAGGGGACACACGCTATCTTCTGCTCAGTTTGACGTTAGTTTCCGTTGTGTGAGCATCACTTGCTAATAATAAAATACGACAGCGTCATTAAGATTGCTGACATCGGCCGCATTTACCGGAAGTCGACTACCATGATAAGTTACATTGTGACGAAAATGAAGCAATAAAGGAAGTTAATGTAGCGAAAGGCGCGAATGTACTAACGAAACAGAGATCGGAAACAATTAAAGGTGTCGAACAGTTGTTATTTATTTGGATAAATCAAAACCAGTTAGACTGCTTATGGGAATGTCCCGAATGCTGTGATGTCGGTTCCTAGATAAATCAATCAATCAATCAATCAATCAATCTGTTTTGGAGGCAATCGTATGTGAAAATGTCAGACAGTTGTATGCTGATCCCATTTAACAAACGCCTGGGATGTGTGATTTTAAGGCCAGCAAAGGATGGTTTGAAAAATTCAAGGGGTGCACTGGCATATACAGTGTTATTAGACACGGTGAAGGTGTGAGTTCGGACAAGTCTGACGCCGAAAAATAGTATTAAACACTATATTTATTCTCTATAAAATATGTTTTTGGTATGTATTTTAGAGTGTCAAAACGAATTAATTGGATTTACATTGATTCATACGGTTTCGGATTTTGCCGATTGTTTTCGTTTGGATTATCGACGAAAATCAAGATTTTACTGTAGTTTCAAGTAGCAGTAGTAGTAGTTAAGTTGCGAATCAGTTACCAGTAGTAGTTACTCATGATCATCTACCACTTTTCTCATCAAACGTCGTGGGGAGGAATACAAGGCACTCCATGGCCTTTGGGTGGCACTTGATAGTGTCATTCCACGTGATTGTACAATGTCTGTGATGACGTCAGTCTATATTCTTCTCGGGTGTTCTCTTGCTCTCGTAGCAGATCTTCTTTGATGTGGGCCGATGATGGTAGTAGATGGTGTTGCATTCTAGCGAGATGGCCAAATAATTTTACCTTCTTGTCTTTCAATATATGGTGCACTAGGTGTTGATCCCACTGTCTGTTTGATAACATTCTTTCTTATTCGATCTCGGATAGTTAATTTGGCAGCAGCTCTCCTCAAGCATGTCATCTCACAGATGCTGTTTTTGCGATGTGCTATTTGGATAATGTCCAAGTTTGACAATGGTAGCATAAGGTTGGTGACAATATTCTAGTTATTATCTGTTGTTTGCGGACATAGGTGTAATTGGATGTCTCAGTATGGGTGATAGTGAATGTGTAAGCGACTTGATTTTTGACATTTGATTTCGATTTAACTGCCTAATCTGCAATATTATATGATAATACTTCCATGATACTTCAATTCTTTAACGAGTTTCAGAGATGTGATATTTATAAGTATACTTTGGGGATCATGTGATCTGTTAACTTGCATTAATTCAGTTTTGGCTGTAATTATATTCATATTGTATCTGCTTCATGTTGAACTCAGCTTATTGATATGATTTTGTAGTCTCCCCCTATAGTAATGTTAATTAATAGCAGTAATGGTAGTTGCAGTGGTAGCAATAGTGGTAGATATAGAAGTAGCAGTGGTAGCAATACAAGTTTGCATACATCCTAGCATGCAACATAATATTAACTCTGTCTGTCTGTCTGTCTGTCTGTCTGTCTGTCTGTCTGTCTGTCTGTCTGTCTGTCTGTCTGTCTGTCTGTCTGTCTGTCTGTCTGTCTGTCTGTCTGTCTGTCTGTCTGTCTGTCTGTCTGTCTGTCTGTCTGTCTGTCTGTCTGTCTGTCTGTCTGTCTGTCTGTCTGTCTGTCTGTCTGTCTGTCTGTCTGTCTGTCTGTCTGTCTGTCTGTCTGTCTGTCTGTCTGTCTGTCTGTCTGTCTGTCTGTCTGTCTGTCTGTCTGTCTGTCTGTCTGTCTGTCTGTCTGTCTGTCTGTCTGTCTGTCTGTCTGTCTGTCTGTCTGTCTGTCTGTCTGTCTGTCTGTCTGTCTGTCTGTCTGTCTGTCTGTCTGTCTGTCTGTCTGTCTGTCTGTCTGTCTGTCTGTCTGTCTGTCTGTCTGTCTGTCTGTCTGTCTGTCTGTCTGTCTGTCTGTCTGTCTGTCTGTCTGTCTGTCTGTCTGTCTGTCTGTCTGTCTGTCTGTCTGTCTGTCTGTCTGTCTGTCTGTCTGTCTGTCTGTCTGTCTGTCTGTCTGTCTGTCTGTCTGTCTGTCTGTCTGTCTGTCTGTCTGTCTGTCTGTCTGTCTGTCTGTCTGTCTGTCTGTCTGTCTGTCTGTCTGTCTGTCTGTCTGTCTGTCTGTCTGTCAAGCAGTTAAGAGTATCCGAAACAAGCTACAGTAATTGTTGCCAGCCGGGAATGTTTATACAGAATCAATGCAAGTAGTTCTGAAAGCAAGCAATAGGGGCCAAGCAATACATTTCCATCAAATAAAATAGACAATCAATCTGAATAGCATCTTTGAAAAGATGGAAAAAAAATGATGTAGCTCTCCAAACTGAAGAAGCATCACTAAATGCTGGTTAGGATACAAAGTGAGGAAACCTGTTAATTGAATAACTAGATAGTAATTCCCCTGGAAGCCAGAAAGAAATAATGGGAAACTTAAAATAAACGGAGAAGGGAATTAGAAACATATGAATAATATGAGTACAGAGAATAAGCCGTCGGAGACAGGAAAGGATAGGAGATCTTGGCATAAGTTGGTTGAGGGTCTATGCTCCTTTGTGAAATAAATGCAGAAAGATAAAGCTCTAGGGGAAAATGATAAAGGAAATCTTACTCGGTAAACAGGAACGTGATGAGCTGTCGTAATATGTGTCACCAACACAATCACAGATGCCCGACGGACATGTCAAATTAGATGTACATTCTGTGGTCGAATTGCAGCTCTCCCCTTGAGTTTTCTCTGCAATAGGACAAAATAAATAAAATCAACACATAAATAAAGGCGCTTGTCATCCAATAATATATGCATTATAGCGTGCAACAAACATTACCTCTACATATATTAGTCTGTCACGTGTCTGTTTCTATCCAATGATCTCCTGAGCTTTGGCTGATGAAATATTTCCAAGAATTGACGCATGTCCATTGAAAAATTAATCTTTCATTTTCAGTTTTGATTTTGCGTTCGTTTTCAGTTTTGGTTTCGGTTTGAGTTTGTGCAGTCAATTGTTATATTTTCCCTCTCTCGTTTACGTGCATTCTTGGTAACTGAATAATGGTGGTTAGCGGTTATGCCACACTGATCACGAGAGGCATATTTCAGTAGAAGTGAAAAGTATATCCCAAAGAGGGGGGGGGGGGAGCTATTACACAACCTTGCTTAACTCCACTCTTGATTTCAAACTCTTCTGAAGTTGAGCCATCAAACTTGATTACACCCTTCATGCCTGTGTGGAACGATTTCACAATGGACAGAAGAGTTGGTGGGCAGCCAATCTTCTTTAGTGCTTTGAACAGACCCTCACGACTGACCAAATCGAATGCCTTTGTGAGGTCGATAAAGGCAATAAACAGTGGCTGATTTTGTTCCCGGCATTTTTCTTGCATCTGTCGCAATGAGAATATCATATCAATTGTAGACCGGTTCTGACGGAAGCCGCACTGTGATTCGGGGTAGACTTGATCTCCCAGGACTTGAAGTCTGCGTAGAACAACTCTGGCAAATACTTTCCAAACAATACACAGAAGTGAGATACCCCTATAGTTGTTACAGTCGCTCCGATCGCCCTTGTTCTTGTTCAGCGTTATGATGTTTGAATCTTTGAAATCCTGTGGGACTTGACCTTCTCGCCAGCATAGCTCTATTAGCTGGTGGATATGTAGAGTGAGTGTGTCTTGCCCACTCCTGATTACCTCTATTGGAATCCCATCCTTACCTGGAGAATTGCCAGATGTAAGTTCATTTATAGCACACTTAACTTCTGTTATGGTGGGAAGTGTGTCCAGGTGGTCAAGAGTTGGCAGGGCCTCTATGGCGTTGAGGGCATCATCCGCTAGCTTGGTCCCACTTGAGTAAAGCTCTAAATAGTGCTCTACCCATCTGTCCATCTGCTGTTTCTTATCAGTGATGATTTCTCCAGTCAAGGTTTTCAGCGGTGCACTTCTTTTGATCATTGAACCACAAGCTTTCTTTATCCCTTCATACATGCTTCTGATGTTTCCCTTATCACTTGCGATTTGAATGGACTCACATAACTTGATCCAATAGTCATTCGCACACTGCCTGGAAGCCTTTTGCACATCCTTCCTAGCTTGCCTTAGCTCACTCAGAGTGTTACAAGTTGGTCATTCCTTGTTTCTTAAGAGAGCTATCTTCTTTTTATCAATCAAGGGCTGCAATATCTGGCTGTTTGCCGCAAACTAGTCCTGCCTCTTATGATCCACAGTGCCGTAAACCCCTACAGCTGTTTTATAAATAGTTTCCTTAAGTTTACTCCATTTATCATTTACTATACAATTTTCTGATATATCAGTAAAAGCGTCTTCAAGTTGCTGTTGAAATTCAAAGCACTTTCCAGGATCGTGAGTGTTAATAATATTAATCCTGGGGCTAGATTTGTGTTTAGATGTGTAGATTCTCTTTGGTCTCAGTTTAACCCTTGCAACAACCAAAGAATGATTTGTATCACAGTCAGCACTGTGGTAACTTCGAGTTAATGATGTATGGTTCAGATGTTGTCTCCGTGTGATAATGAAGTCCAGCTGATGCCAATGGCCGGATCTTGGATGTTTCCATGTGACCTTATGCAACTCTTTTGTTTTAAAAAAGGAGTTTGTAATACATAGGTCATTTCTAGTGCAATGCTCCAGCACCCTTTGTCCATTATCATTCATGCGACCGATGCTGTATTTTCTAAGGCACACTGGCCATGAACTCGAGTCCTTGCCCTCACAAGCAATGAAATCACCGAGCATATAAATGTAGTCAGATTTTGGAACTGCTTTGATCACAGAGTCTAGCTGCTCATATAACGTATCCTTCACATCGTCAGAGGAAGCGAGTGTCGGTGGTTATGCAGTGATAATGGTGGCAAATCCACAATAGGTTGCCAAGCGCAGGGATAATATTCTTTCATTACCTCCAGCTGGGATATCAGTCATTCCCAGTAGCAGCGGATTACCTTCAGCGGATGTTGTCCATCATTTATTGAAGCAAAAATCTCCCTGTACTTTGCTTGACGAAGACTTGAGTGAGAAAACCAGTTATATGTTTCACTAATCATGAACTCTATGTTCCTGGGCAGACAAGCAGCTGCAGCCTGTAACATTGCCAGCTGAAGGGAATGACACACACACGCCTAACTAGTACCAGATGAAGAACTTCGGATTTTAATTTGAATACACTCCATTCTTTACACCTGCCATGACTGATGCATTGTCAGTGCCGAGTGCAACTAGTCTTTGCAACAAAGTCCATTCTTGTTTAAACAATCTTTTAATGCATTGCATATTGCCTGCGCGTTGCAGTCACTCACTTCAACTAAGTCTAAGTAAGTAACCACAAACTGCTTTCTTGTCTCTGAATAGTACCTTATAGCTACTCCAAGTAGCTTAGTTTCAGAAATGTCGTTGCTCTCATCAATAAATAAAATGTATTTACTTTTGCCAATATCAGCTGTCAAGTCTGTTGTGAAATATGGTGCAAGTACATTTGAAATAACTGCTCTGCACTTAGTTCTCCTTAGCTTAAAGTTCTTGCAACCCTTGCTGTCACCAAAGTGTACCTTAAATGGTCAACAATGCACAGCGAACAGTGGCCTGCTATGAACAAAGACATGCATCCTTCTGTTTCTTTGACAACATCTTTCAGTTTGTCATATGCAATTGTTATTTTTCTTTGTATACTGAATGGTTGTTCGGCTTTCAGATGTTTCTTTGTATTCTTGTGCCTTTCAATATCACTTAACCTGGCTGACATTGAACATTTGCAGTATTTGCAAAAACACTCTAGTATTATCCCCTTCTACTTTTAACAACTATTTTTGAATTCTCGAGTCACTGGGCCAATGTTCTTTGAAATGCTGAGACTATTTCTTGCTCATGGTGAAACAAAAATAAGCGTAAATGAAAGGATAATATAGGCACCACAAAAGTATGAACTCGATGCAAGCTAATATATTGACGTTTGGACTTGTCTCTGCAAGATGGCGTTCGCTTTTAACTAAATCATACTAAAGGAGGTAAATTAGTTGAATATTGCGCGGTAACATACAAAGATTGTTTAACTCCCTCGCTTCAGTTCAAATTCGGCTTTTTAGTGTTCCCAAAATGATTTTTAAAGTAATTCCAAAAACTCTCATGTCACGTTTCACCTAAATAGCCAGAATTTTCTTGTTTAATAATTGCTAAATTGTCTATGACTCATATCCACATGTTGCCACGGAAAGTTGCATGTTCTTTAAAATGTTACCTGAATCTGTTGACTGTTGATGTGCCGCGGATATTAAACCCCCTGCATTGATCCCTATTTAACTTCTGCTAAGTAATGGACGTACAGACCAGCTGGCAAATATTGCACCAATATTAACGGGAAGATGCATGGAGATGGCAGATATAATCAATGCAGTACGGACTCGGTTGGCGGACAGTGCCAATGCAACTTGTATCTACAGTTATTAAAGTAACTAACAAAATACTCAGAAGCATTGAATTTATAACGTAAGGGAAGTAAATTACGAGATAGAACCAAATCAAAACTTACGTGCGCTCACACTATGTACCTGAAAATAAACAACGGAATACATGTTTAAGCTCTCCCAACAACAAATATTAATCAACTAGTCACAGAAAAGACAAGAACCCTTTGACACGCCTTACATGCCTTTGACACGCATAGTATCCAGTTTAGGCTGAGTGGACATGGAAACCCAGCCAGCCATAACAAACGAAGTTGGTGGGTGTGGCGGCTGGGACATATGAGATAAGAGGGGCGGTGTCTTGGTGGTTATTTGTGACCGCTAGTATAAAGGTGGGTGTGACTTAGTGTTATCATCATTCATAGGTGTAGAATAAAGGTTACGGGTTACAGATCTTCAAATGACAACAGTAAATAATGTTAAAACTTAAAGATGGCTGTTATTGTTGGTTTTAGTGGTTACGGCATAATCACTATAATCATACACAGATGTGGGAGGTACTGTGGGAGGTACGAATTAGGGTTACGGGTTACAGATCATCAAATGCAAACCCTAAAAATGTTAAACATTATAGATAGCGGTTATTATTGGTTGCAGTGGGTACGACTTAATCACTGTCAACATACATAGATTTAGGGGTGCGAATTAGAGCTATGGGGGTATGCGGATAAGTCCAGTGGTTAGAGTGATATAGATCCAGGGGTTGTGAACGTGTACAAAGCAGCTTCAAATGAAAACCGTAAATACTACGAAGATTGATATCTAAAAATAAACAAAACAAGTAGAAGAAACATTGTTGATGTTAATATTGGCCATTATTTTCTGGTAAGTATTAGTGGTCGTAACAGCGTGATGTGGCGAACGTCAAATGTTCTGAAAAATAAATACAGAGGTGATACTAATGTTAATAATGTTATGTATGAAAACGGATGAGCGTTAGGTTGCGCGGGGGATATCGATGCATGTAGTTGTCATCTATATGTGGGATGTAGCTGGGTGGGGGTATCGTATACCGTTTTTGTCTTCTTTGGGTGGGTTTGTCTTCTTTGCCGTGTATTGTGTGCGTCAGAAATCGACCCACTTGTCGTTTCCTAAGATGTTGTAGTTATGATTGCCAAAACAGTATTATCATACGTTTTTGTGTGTGACTGCTTAGATATGTGTCTTTGTAAGTATGCCTGCGCGTGCATGTATTAATTGTCTTTGTGATATCTATCTAAGGAAAAGTAGTAGTTACTATGGGGGACTGAGTTGTCTCGCCTCGAGTGCTGGAGGTCCCGGGTTCAAACACCGATGAGGGCCGGGATTTTCCCACGTTGAGTTCTAGTAACAAAATTGCCCCTGGTCTCTGGGTAGTGGGATCGGAGCCTGTGTGTATTGTTGCGCACGTAAAATTCCAGTGGCAGTTTAAAATCGAAAAAAAGAGTAGCCTAACGGAGATGTCCGTGCAAAATTTCGAGTTAAAAAACTACCCAAGTATTTCAGGATCCTCGCTGGTGCCACGTAGTTCGTGCATTGAGCTTTGAATCTTTTGACTAAGACTTGAGTTAGGAGTAGAACGGGGCAATTATGAGTTACACCCGCGTGCCGTGATGTTGATCCGGCAACTAAACTAAACTAATCTAATCTAATAGTAGTAGTATTAGTATAGTAGTAGTAGTAGTAATAATAGTAGCAGTGGTAGTAGTAGTTGTAGAAATAGTAGTAGTAGTGGTGGTAGTAGTAGTATTAGTATTAGTAATAGTAGTAGTAGTTGTAGTAGTAGTAGTAGTAGTAGTAGTCGTAGTAGTAGTAGTAGTAGTAGTAGTATTAGTAGTAGTAGTAGTAGTAGTAGTAGTAGTAGTAGTAGTAGTAGTAGTAGTAGTAGTAGTAGTAGTAATAATAATAGTAGTAGTAGTAGTAGTAGTAGTAGTAGTAGTAGTAGTAGTAGTAGTAGTAGTAGAAGTAGTAGTAGTAGTAGTAGTAGTAGTAGTAGTAGTAGTAGTAGTAGTAGTAGTAGTAGTAGTAGTAGTAGTAGTAGTAGTAGTAGTAGTAGTAGTAGTAGTAGTAGTAGTAGTAGTAGCTGTAGTAGTAGTAGCAGTAGCAGCAGTAGTAGTATGTCAACAACTCAACTGACAGGCATCATCGGGTACTTCTCACACACCCATACAAGACAACTTGCAAGTCGTGTGGGAGGCAAAATGCATGGTCCATTTTATTGCCGTTGGCTCGCTTACAAGCGGTAAACAGTCGCTAATGCAATACACAATATACAGCCACAGAATTATCTAACACAAACTGCTAACCCTATGCTAGTTCTATCTATTAGTGAACACAAAACTCCTAACGCTATTCTAAACGATGTGAACGCCTCAAGTCCAGTCTCCCGTCTGCCTAACATCTCTCCCGTGGTTACCCACCACGCGGGGTGACCTTCACCTTCGTGCGTGTTACCTCACATCGCACGCTGCTGGCAAACGTGGCCTGTTGAGTGTCTACTCAACTGTGCTATGGCTTCACGAGGTGTGGTACTATCGTGATTAGAGTGCTAACTCTCTGAACACCGCCTGCGTGCCTCATGAGGGAGTGGCTAACCTTCTCTTATTCCCTCATCTCCCCTGCTCTTGCTTCGGGCACCGTATCTCCTCTTGGTCCCTCCAGGATTGACCGCTCTCCCTGGCGGAGGGGATGCGGTCGAGTCTTTGACACACACCCGCCCCTTTTGTGTTGCGTCATCAACTTTCACTTATTGGTTGTGACGCAAGGCGGCTTCTAAACAAAAAATTAGTGTCTCTAATTTTTGTCAAAGACTCTAGATAACCTGGCTCTGGGCATTCCAATAGACTATTAATAACTATTGTCACAATGTAGTAAAGCCTCAATTGGCTACTGGCAATCGCCACAAACTTGCCTGGTTGGCGTGAGCCCCTACTCACATGCTATATTATATTTATCAGAGGTATGTCTGAACCGGACCGTTGTCTTATAAGACCTGCCCTCACATAGTAAATTAACTTACTACCCATACAAAGTTGACTTTCTTAGGGTCAACACATGAATTGCTTCATGTCCCCCATATAATATTTAACAACCATTCTACAAGAGTGTGTGCGACAGGCTTTACCTCCTTCGCTTCCGCGCGTAAGACTTTATTTCACTGTTAATTTAGTTCTTCGTTGTCTATTATGTCCCCTGGCCCCAAAGTTATCTGCCTTTGATTTACAAATAGTGTATGCAATTTATATGTCTGTTTTTCTGGTTGTTTGCGTGTTTGGATGTAATAAATCTACTAATCTAAGTTCTACTCTATATTTCTAACTTATCTGTGTATGTATGTTAGTTTTTTGAGTGTCATAATTTTGTTCAATGTGGCCACAAGCAGGTATATAACACTGATTCGTGACTACATTCCATTGTTATGAAACCCAAAATACTGTAATCTAAGTTCTAAACTATATCACAGACAACACATTCATACCAACACATTTTCACTAACGAAAACCAACATTAACACAGACAAATATTAAAAGTCGTGGCAGGCAGCAGAAGAATTTGCTGACTGCTTGCATTCTCTCCCGTCTATCTTTCATTCATTCTCACTTTCACACTTCTGTCATACTCCTTTCACCCTTACTTCTATCACCCATCACTCATCCCTCCATACTTATTCTTCTACTTATTTAAAAACCTTGGAGTGAGACTGTACAGGTTTGGCTCAGTTTGAGATAAGTGAGCCCAATGACTGTGCGAAAGTCGTTGCACGAGTCATGTATATACAATATATTTACATGGATGAGCAAGGGTTGATGGTTTGTTCCCTTGATCTTATCATACTATATTACACTAAAATAAAAATTCTATATTCTACCCTACTAATACTAATTCTATAACTATGTGTTAACTACTTTATTAACTTTGTTATGTTAATTATATGATATGGTTATATTAATTCTTATCTTTATCTAATCTACGGGATGTAATATAACTAACTAAATGTCATAGATGTGATGTGAGTTATGTACCTTAATTAAATGAATAGCAATTATCTATTTTTCTCAATACTAAGCTAAATAATGTTTTTAATAGCTGAAAGAAATTACATGAGTGATGTTGTTAATCTAAATGTTGTAAAAGATGTATGTTCACTTATATAATGTTTTTATTCTATTATGGTGTGACTGGATGCTACTAATACATGGTAATGTTAGTTGGATGGTATGGTTTTATTAAGATGGGGTAAGCTAAACTAAGCTATAGCTAAATGAAGTGTAACCCTCTAAATGGTACTATTCCTAACATAAATTTAATTTTAAGTATTTCTATGTCTACACTAATATTTTAATATTTAAGCTAAGTAAATTTTAAATACTGTATTAACTATTCTATTAAACTAAATGAGAACTATTATCTTTCCCTAACCTACATCTACCTGATCGTTATCTTAAAATAATTTTTACATATCACAATAAGTTTATATACATGGTCTTCAGTTTCCACAGGTTAGTAGTTGCCTTAACGTTTGTACATTTGTTGTATAGGCATAATATATCTACACACTTTGTCTGGGTATCTGAAATACATCACATAGTCATCTTAATGTTCTCTCGGTAGTGCACGTGTAGAGTTAACTGGTGTCGTAGTTCAGCCTTTTTGTGTCTGAAATTAAGCACTGTTCTGACACTGTTTTCTGCGTTTAACACACATGATACACCGGAATGGAGCTTAGTTGGAAATGAGCTGTCCTCGTTCACACGGTGGTATCTAAGTATAGCAGCACAGTTCTTAATCTGATGTCTACGGACATATGATAGTTCAGTGTTTTGGTACATGATTACGCCAATAATGTGGATATGTATGTAAGCTATTTTACATCTTATATTATTAAATATTCATGTACTAACTATCACTCTACATTTAACTGTTGGATTTCAGGTATTTCTACCCCAGATGGTCTGCTAAGGGTATCAGCCAGAATATTATCCTTACCCTTGATATGTTCTATACTAAATGTATAGTTTTGCAGAATAAGAGACCACCTGTATATCCGGTCATTTCGATGCACACCACTCTGGATGACCGTGATGGGAGAATTGTCGGTCTGGATAATGAAGTGCACACCCGCCAGGAAACGATGGAGCTTTCCCACCGAGTAGATGACGCTCAGGGCCTCCAGTTCTGCTATCGAATATCTGGACTCGGTAGGTGTGATCTTACGGCTCACGTAGCAAATCGGATGGAAGATGCCCTCATAAAATTGGCCTAGGACTGCAGCGATGGAGATCCTGCTGGCATCTGTCCTAAGATAATAAACGAGCCCAGGGTTAGGCAAGCGGAGGATGGGAACATTACTAAAAAGAATTTTCAATTTTGACAATGCCGAAATTAATAATGCATCTTTCACATCCAATTTTACTGATGCTTTTAGCACATTAGAAAATACACTTGTAATTTCAGCTAGGTTTGGAATAAATTTACTGTAGTAATTAACTAATCCTAAAAGACTTCTAACCTGCTTTTTCGTAGTAGGCATGGTTAGATTCATAATTTTTGTAATAATCCTATTGTCAGTCTTCAGTTGACCTTGAGAGATGACATGACCCAAAAATTCAATTTCTTTTAGGCCTAATTCGACTTTGCTCGGTTTGACAGTGAGACCGAAGAGTCGCAACCTATCAAAGACATGTCTCAGTTTCAGTAAGTGTGTAGTCCAGTCTTCAGTATGGACACATATATCATCTATATAGGTCACAGTATTCGTCACTCCATGTAATAGATCTCTAGTTAAGCGTACGAAAGTGGCAGGAGCATTTCGAAGTCCGAAAGGAAGAAATCGCCACTCGTATAGTCCTAAAGGGGTTGAAAACGCAGTAAAATGCATAGATTGAGGCTGCATAGGGACCTGCCAATATCCCTTAGTAAGATCTAGTTTTGAAAAGATTTTTGAAGTAGACATGTCCAAGATAAGATCTTCGCAGGAAGGAATAGGTTCTGCGTCGATCTTAGTGATGTTATTGAGTTTTCGATAGTCTACGCACAGACGAATTGTGGAATCCTTCTTCTTAACTAGGACGATTGGAAAAGAGTACTCAGATGTAGACTTTTGGATAATCCCACTAGCTTCTAAATTAAGAATTTCCTTATTTAGATTTTCCCTATAGCTGAGTGGGATTGAGTACGGCCTACATTTAATAGGCTTAGAATCCGAAAGAAGAATGGAGTGTTCGATTCTATCCGTCCTACCTGGGATGTCAGAGAATAGGTCTTTGTATTCAGTAATTAACTCCACTACTTGTCGTCGTTGACTGTCTGTTAGTCCCTGATCTATATGTATACTGTCCAATGTCGCAGTTTTGTCTACGATGGGAACAGGTAGTTCCATTCCGTCGTCGTCTACCTGATTCAGTACAGTGGTGGTACTAAGTGCGTATTCTGTTAACTGACTAGGTGTATTGCCATTGTCGGAACTGCCAGTCTCGCTAACTAGTGTAGTTGCGTTGTGTATGTCTGTCGTCTGATCACTAGGTGTTGGTGCACTCTGTTCGTCTGTCACTACTTCTGTTTCGTGTCTTGAAAAGTAAGGTTTCAACATGTTGACATGGAATATCTTTAAGTGTCCGTTTATTGATATTTCATAGTCAACATCTGAAATTCTACGTACCACCTTGAATGGCCCTTGCCATGAGGTTAATAATAAATTTCTTTTGTCTGGAAGTAGCAAGAGTATGTCTTGATCTGGTTCAAGTTCAATTGTTCTTGCCCCTTTGTTGGCATATTGGCGGTAGATTTGACCCTTCCTCTCCAAAGCTGCCTTAGCTATAACACACGATTTCATGATCTTGTCTCGTGTTTCTGTCACCATTTCATAAGGTGTTTTAGGGATCGGAATTTCAATAGAATCAGTTATTACCTGATGGTAAATGGTTAGGGGTCCACGTGGGTTAGCCCCGTAAACTAATTCAAACGGTGAGAAACCCGTGCTTGAATGGGGAATCTCCCGATAGGCGAACAGCACTGTTGGTAACAGTGTATCCCAATCAGCTGGGTTTTCTGCTGTCACCTTAGCCAGCATATGCTTTAGGTCACCGTTAATTTTCTCTACTATTCCATTGCTGGCTGGATGGTATGCTGTCGTAAAATGTTGTTTAATACCTAACATTTTTGTAAGGGCTTGCGTTGCAGCCGATATGAACTGAGTTCCACGATCGGATAAAATGGTCCGTGGGAATCCGAATCGTGAGAACAGGTGTATAAATACATTGGCAACGTCTTTGGATGTGATGTACTTCAAAGCTACTGCCTCAACCCACCTTGTACATAGGTCGACCATTGTCAATATGAAGCGATTTCCTTTGCTGGACACCTGATTCAGGGGTCCAACAATATCTACCGCCACACTCTCAAATGGTCTGGAGGCCAGTGTAGAAGGTTGTACTTCAGCTGTAGGATGTTTACCCTTGCGTACTAATTGTTGACAGACATCACAAGACCGACAAAATAATTTTATATCATTGCAAAAACCTGGCCAATAGAAATGAGCCTGAATTCTGGCCCTGGTTTTATCATATGCAAGATGACCAGCAAACGGTGACTCATGTGCAATCTTTAGCACAGTTAGACGATGTTGTTCAGGTAACACCGTTTGCTGAATCTCATGGTTACCAGTAGTATAATATCTAGTTAAAATGCCATTATTAAGTCTAAAGAACCATGAAGCATTTTTGGTCACTTTGGCTTTATCTTTTAATAATTTCAAGTATGGAGACACACTAGGGTCAGCTTTCTGCTGTTCTATAAACTTCTGTCTGCTGTTGTCATCTGTGCCAGTTGGAGAAAGCAACAGTAGTCTCTCATCTTGTAGTGTGTCTTGATGTTTCACACTGTCTGCTCTTGTTGTTGCATTAGCTGCATTTAATTTATCCCATGCAACTATTTCTTCACTAGTACATTGTTTCAGTTGAGGTAAGCACCCCAAAATTAAGTCAGTACACGGGTTGTTAAGTATTGCACAAGTAAAGGTACCGGAAAGAAAAGGAGAATCAATACGGGCTTTTGCCAAAGGGTAAATTTCAACGTTACCCGAAAAGGTTCGGCATTTCACAGTGTCACCTGTGTAATCACCCGGACTCACTAGTTCTTTTCGAAGACCAATAAGGGTGCTGCCGCTATCCAGCAAACATTGGCATGGTACATCATTGACCATTGCATTGTGGAACACTAAACTGCCTCTGGAGGCTAATGCTGCATTTACATTCTCAGATGAGAATGGTACTGTATGTCCACATTCTAGTTTTCCGTCTGCATGGAATTGGTGACATCGTTCACAGCTGTCAAAGCTTAACATATCGTTTGCACCACACACATCTTCTGCTTGGTTAGTAGGTAAGTCACTTTCAACCTCACACTCATTCTCACTACCACTATCTGACGAGGTGTCAATCAACATAGCGTTGTTAGCTTTCAAACGTTGGCGGCCAAGGCACTTATTAGAATAATGGCCATAAGAGGAACAAAAAAAACATTTGATTGCACGCCTGTATGCAGACCGTTTGCTTTGCTGCTTCTTGATCACATTTTCAAGATGCGCCGGATAATTCGGCGATTTGTCGCACATAGCATAAGTGTCGTGCATTAGTTGACAGTACATGCATTTGGAAACTTTTCTGTCTTTCTTATCATACTTCTGAAAAGGTTTTCTGTTACCCTGATAGTTTTTTGATTGGTCTTTGACAAAGGAAACTATCTCAGAGTCACTTGAGGTCTTAAAAATCTCTCTTTTAGAAGAAAAATATGCTGAGCTTTTTTTTTCGAACTGCTCGATGTTCTCAATGTCCGACTGCTGCAAAAACTTAGCAAAAGGAGAAGGTATAGTAGATATACACTTGTCCATAGCTATTAGGTTTTTTAATCTATCAAAGTCTTTTCCTATGTTAGCTGCTTTAAGCCACCTGTTTAGTACACTCTGCACATTTGAAAAATAATCTATACAAGTTTCACTAGGTTTAGGTTTTAAATTTGAGAACTGAACCTGATACCCAGGGGCATCAAGTAAAAAGTGCTGCATAATCCTATCATGGATGTATTGATAGCTAGATCTAAGTTCAATAGGAATAGACTCTATTACTTTAAGGGGCTCACCACTCAGATTCTTCATATAAATAGGAGCCCACATCTCTAAAGGAACTTGGTGATATTTAAATTGATACTCTACATTCTCTGTCCAGGCAGATATGGAGTCCTCTTTACAATATGGTTTGATAATATTTTTGTATTTGTTGAACTTATTTTCCTCTTGTTGCATTCTTAGTTTAGTGGCAGAGACCTCTGCGTGTGACTCTACGTCCATGCTTTTCATTTTCAACTGTGTCTCTGATTCTACTTGAATCTGTTTCTCCTTTAGATCTAACTCCCTTTGTTTTAATTCTATTTCTTTCTATTTTATCTCCTTCTCATGTTCTAATTGTTGTTGTTTTGTTTCTATTTCTTTTTGCTTATTTACCTCCGCTAATTGTATTTGGTGTTGTCTTTCACGAGCACGTTCGTCTCTCTCAGCATCCTTTGCTTCTTTAAATTTCTTATCAGCATATTCTTCTAAGTCTTTTCCTGTATATTGTAACTCTTTACCTGCTTTTATAAAATCAGATAACGTAGCCATGCTGTTTAGTAATGTAGCTAGTGTTGACCTACACTGTTTTGTTTATTTACCTATTTATTTCCAATGTTATCTATTTGTTCCTTGTTAAGGAATATTAATTTTATTTCCAGTTTATATGTTGAACAAACTTCTATGTTGGAAAATCAGAGCACAAAAAATATTATAGTGTATCACAAGCTGAAAAAGAGATGCACTATTAATCACAATGCATGCCAAAAATATAGTTGTACTCAGCTTAATGTGGGGACGAAGCTCCTTTGACACAGGTCACCTTGTTTGGTACACTGGGGTGGAGGCACGTTTCGTAAGTAGCACACTGTATTTGGCCCACAGGTGTATGTGCACAGCTGTTGTTTGCCCTCTGATATGTAGGGCAGCAGTAAACACGCCTACTAAACGATATGATTTACTCGACCACTAAGGATAATGCCTTAGACAATGACAGACTTACGAACAACTAGAACATGTATTAATTAATTTTAGTGTCAATGTCCTGTCTTTGTTTTAAACAATAATTGCCTTTCGTTACTAACCTAGTTAATTTCTGTAAACGTTGTGCAGCTAAGTATCAGATGCTTAGCCCGAAAATAGTTCCATCGTGACGATAAGTAAAGAGAAAATAGACCCAAAAATGAATAAATGCTTGTAAAGAAATCAAAATAACATAATAATGTGTAAATAAATAAATATATTCATTTAGTAATTCCAATAAACAAATAATAAATAATATAAAGCACCGATTCAGGCGGGCCGCCGCTAAGCGATCTTGTAAACACTCGACTGCTTTATGCTAATGACGCAGAACAACTGTCTGTCAATCACTCTACGTCATCGCGCAGCGCTATTTTTAGATCTCAAAAATCAATATTGTCGGCTGCCTGTGTATTCCTGCGCCGTGAATCATGTTTGGTGCTTATTCAAGAATAAATTGGTAAATATATGAATAAATATAAGAAAATAAGAATATTAATACTTACAGCTTCGAAGAATACATGATTTCATTCAATAAATATATCATAAACACAATTAAACACTATTCTGTCACGATAGGCATATTTCTAGCTCGCAAATTCTCCTGTCTGCACAAATTATCGTTACTACAAAAATTAAACCCTAGTCTGGAGCCTGTGGATGAGTGGATTAGCTTGAACTTTTCGTTCAAGCTTCACTTCTTGACACCACAATTACCCTGGCCTGTCAACAACTCAACTGACAGGCATCATCGGGTACTTCTCACACACCCATACAAGACAACTTGCAAGTCGTGTGGGAGGCAAAATGCATGGTCCATTTTATTGCCGTTGGCTCGCTTACAAGCGGTAAACAGTCGCTAATGCAATACACAATATACAGCCACAGAATTATCTAACACAAACTGCTAACCCTATGCTAGTTCTATCTATTAGTGAACACAAAACTCCTAACGCTATTCTAAACGATGTGAACGCCTCAAGTCCAGTCTCCCGTCTGCCTAACATCTCTCCCGTGGTTACCCACCACGCGGGGTGACCTTCACCTTCGTGCGTGTTACCTCACATCGCACGCTGCTGGCAAACGTGGCCTGTTGAGTGTCTACTCAACTGTGCTATGGCTTCACGAGGTGTGGTACTATCGTGATTAGAGTGCTAACTCTCTGAACACCGCCTGCGTGCCTCATGAGGGAGTGGCTAACCTTCTCTTATTCCCTCATCTCCCCTGCTCTTGCTTCGGGCACCGTATCTCCTCTTGGTCCCTCCAGGATTGACCGCTCTCCCTGGCGGAGGGGATGCGGTCGAGTCTTTGACATAGTAGTATTTTTCGTAGTGTTAGTCGTAGTAGTAGTGTTGGTGGTTGTAGTACTAGCATTAGTAGTAGAATTAGTAAGAGCAGTAGTAGTAGTAGTAGTAGTAGTAGTAGTAGTAGTAGTAGTAGTAGTAGTAGTAGTAGTAGTAGTAGTAGTAGTAGTAGTAGTAGCAGCAGCAGCAGTAGCAGTAGTAGTAATTGTAGCAGTAGAAGAAGAAGAAGAAGAAGAAGAAGAAGAAGAAGAAGAAGAAGAAGAAGAAGAAGAAGAAGAAGAAGAAGAAGAAGAAGAAGAAGAAAACGAGGAGGAAGAAGAGGTTGAAAAAGACTAGTAGTAGTATTAGTGTAGTAGTAATGGTAGTAGTAATACTACTGGTAGTAATGGTTGTGTTGGAGTGAAAAAGAAAAGGCCGTTGTGTAGTATGTGTGAAAATCGATACTTGCACCCGAGTTTCGACTAGCAGGTTTTTGTATTCTACTAATGCTAAAAGCAGTTTTGCGTATTTGTCTTTGTCTGTGATTGTTTGTTTGTGGAAATCTAACACTGTAGCTAAATATATTTTCTTAGGAAATTAATTGTTTCATTATGTCGTTGTAGTGCTTGTTGTTTCACTAAGTATGTGTACATGTTGTAACAAGTCTTCATACATATGTAGTAGAAATTCGGTAATATACATCATAATGTGCTCCTGTGTTATGTATTGTTTTGAGTTTTGGCAACTTGTGTGCTATGTAGCATAAAGCTAGTTTGTGTTGTTCTGAGTAGCAGATGATGCTACCCACTGACGTGATTCCAAGTGCTTGTATCTCTTGTCTGTATGGCTTGTGGCGCCTGTGTAGAATTGCATATTTCTACATCTTGTTTATTGCTTCTTGTAACAAGTGTTCATTTTATTGTTCTGCTTTCATATATGATTCGTAGAAATTCAGTAATATACCATCATAATGTGCTCATGTGTAGTAGTAGTAGTAGTAGTAGTAGTAGTAGTAGTAGTAGTAGTAGTAGTAGTAGTAGTAGTAGGAGCATCAGCAGCAGGAGTAGTAGTAGTAGTAGTAATAGTAGTAGTAGTAGTAGTAGTAGTAGTAGTAGTAGTAGTAGTAGTAGTAGTAGTAATAGTTGTTGTAGTAGTAGTACTAGTAGTACTAGTAGTAGTAGTAGTAGTAGTATTAGTAGTAGTAGTAGTAGTAGTAGTAGTAGTAGTAGTAGTAGTAGTAGTAGTAGTAGTAGTAGTAGTAGTAGTAGTAGTAGTAGTAGTAGTAATAGTAGAAGTAGTAGTAGTAGTAGTAGTAGTAGTAGTAGTAGTAGTAGTAGTAGTAGTAGTAGTAGTAGTAGTAGTAGTAATACTAGAAGTAGTAATAGTGGAAGTAGTAGTAGTAGTAGTAGTAGTAGTAGTAGTAGTAGTAGTAGTAGTAGTAGTAGTAGTAGTAGTAGTAGTAGTAGTACTAGAAGTAGTAATAGTGGAAGTAGTAGTAGTAGTAGTAGTAGTAGTAGTAGTAGTAGTAGTAGTAGTAGTAGTAGTAGTAGTAGTAGTAGTAGTAGTAGTAGTAGTAGTAGTAGTTGGCATCATGTAATCGTGAACTATAAATACTATAATGGAAGTTGCATGCAAACATGAACTGTGAATATTCCATAACAATATTAAATGTTCATCTCTGGAGTTTGACAACGAGGACTGCTATTTCCCGCCATTGAAATATCACATTACAGCATGAGATCTTCATAATTTAAGTTTGAGATCTATTGCCAACTTTAATAGTCGAAAACTATGAATGACACGCAGAAGCGGATGCTAAATTGAATAATAAATAGTCCTTGGCAGCACACGAAATACGACTACGTGACAATATATCTATATGGCTACCTATCTATATGACGACATGTTCATACGCCCATGTTTATATAACTGTACGTCTATATGTCGATATGTTAATATGCCTGTATGTTTATATGCTATATTTATATGACTGACTGAATGACTGGCACCTTGACAGACAATATAGTTTGTAAAACGGAGTTATACCTCTCCATAATACAAACCGTGGGCTGCATTTATAGACGATGCGTTGGCCATGCAGCATGATCACTCTGTTGGCCTGCATTGTTTAGTCCAAAGGACAGGTAATATCAATACATCTGGAACAAGACACGCTGCAGAAACAATACTCTTACTGTCATTCTGTCGGAGCTTCGATCCTAGACCAGTTGCCGATCAGGGCTTAGGGCCTAGTCTGTCCTGCCATGAAATTTAGTCGTTAGGTTGCATGTTCTCGCACAATCAACAGGGGTGTACCCTCCCAATTGCACTCCTCCGCCCGAAGCCATTGGTACTATGTGTGATGTCGGGTTTGGTGAGCGCCGCCCAACAGTTGACATATTTAAATGACTATATGTCTAAACGACTCTGGTGATCGAGTGAGATAGCTGAACATGACCACCCACGCTTATCGGCATGACACATGATGGATGGATGGATGTCTAAACAACGATGTGTCTACATGCCTATATAGCTATAAAATTGTATGTCGATATTCATGTACGACTAAATGACTATATGTCTATTTGACTATCTGTGGTGCAGGGACGCAGGGGCCATTTTAAACCCAGACAAGGCATCGGTTATGTGGTACTCCCTGGATAACCGGATCGTCAAGGCGGACGTCCCAGGTATTATGTTGAATGGATGTCCTCTTAGTCGAGAGAGTAAATTGAAGTACTTGGGTATCACCTTTGACAGGTGTTTGTCTTTTAAGGATCATGTGGAGGATTTGGTGGTGAAGGCTGGTAGGGGACTTAATGCATTGAGGGCTTTGGCAGCAACCGGGGTAGATCAGAGGATGCTGTACAGGCTCTTTCAGAAGCTAATAATTTCTGTCATTGAGTATGGTTTGGGGCTGCTGACAGTATCAAAAAGCCAGCTTGAAGGGTTGGAGCGCATACAGAATGCTGCCATGCGGTTAATACTGGGGTGCACAAAGGACACACCAATTATATGCATGAGGCATATCCTGGCGCTACCTACAATGACGGATAGGCATAGGGTCCTTCAGGCCAAATGGTACCTGAGAGTTGCCGCAGACAGGGATCACCCGCTGCATGCAGCAGTGGATATGGTAAAGGGTCATAGACTAAGACGAGGCAGGTCCTGGATGGCACAGGCAGAACTTTCTATAAGACAGGTGTGTGATCTAGAGACCATCAATCGTGAAAGAGAGTGGGTTGAAGTTCCGGATGACATGACGGACTGGCACAATGAAATAATAACACTGGGTCGTGAGTGCAGAGAATGGGCAGCGGGCCGCACTGAGTTTGAAGTGCAACAGCTGATCCAGAGCAACACACATCAAGGTGACATAGTCATCTACACCGATGGGTCAGTGGTGAGGAACAGACGTAGTGGCTGGGGCTTTATTGCAAAGGCTAATGGGCAAGTCTTGAAAAAGGAGAGCCTGGCATATGAGACTACGACCTCCAGCATGAGAATTGAGGGGGAGGCAGTAACAGCGGCATTCCGATGGCTAGAGGAGACCACTGCAACACACGTTGTATTCATTACGGATTCAAAGAGTATGCTTAGCAAGGTGGAGAAAGGAATGTTTCGTGTGGAATGGCTCTCGTCGCTTCAGAGGTCACAGATTGTGTGAATTGTATGGATATTTTGCCTTGGCCATGCGGGTGTACGGGGGAATGAACAGGCTGATAAGCTAGCAGGGAATGCACCTCTTGGTGGTATCTTCCCTATGGACAAGGGGGAGGTGGTCGTGCGCTTGTGGGACCAGGCGGAGAAGGCGGAGGAACAGATTGAGAACCCATATGTGGAAAGAATGAGATTGCGGGGGATCGGCAGGGGTTCTGGAAGAATCTCAAAACTGAGAGGGAAGACCAGGAGAACTTTTAATCAGATAGCGGTGATAACGATTAGTAGTATGAGTCTTCGCTGGCTGTTGAACGAGAGGACTGAGCACGTATGGGAATGTCCTGAATGCAGTGATGTCGGTTCTTAACTCAACTCAACTCAACTGTCTATATGACTCTAAGCCTGTCTATATGCATATATGCCTGTCTATATGACTCTAAGCCTGTCTATATGCATATATGCCTGTCTATATGACTCTAAGCCTGTCTATATGCATATATGCCTGTCTATATGACTCTAAGCCTGTCTATATGCATATATGCCTGTCTATATGACTCTAAGCCTGTCTCTATGCATATATGCCTGTCTATATGACTCTAAGCCTGTCTATATGCATATATGCCTGTCTATATGACTCTAAGCCTGTCTCTATGCATATATGCCTGTCTATATGACTCTAAGCCTGTCTCTATGCATATATGCCTGTCTATATGACTCTAAGCCTGTCTATATGCATATATGCCTGTCTATATGACTCTAAGCCTGTCTATATGCATACATGCCTGTCTATATGACTCTAAGCCTGTCTCTATGCATATATGCCTGTCTATATGACTCTAAGCCTGTCTATATGCATATATGCCTGTCTATATGACTCTAAGCCTGTCTCTATGCATATATGCCTGTCTATATGACTCTAAGCCTGTCTCTATGCATATATGCCTGTCTATATGACTCTAAGCCTGTCTATATGCATATATGCCTGTCTATATGACTCTAAGCTTTCTATGCTAAACTACAAAGGTTACACCCAACATATAACAGAGAAAAACTACAAGAAATTACAGTCAAAGAGCAATTTGCAGATGAAATAAAATGTAAACATGAAATTCTACAAAACCGTTAGGAGGAAACCGTTTACCAAACTTGGTTGAACATCAAGAATACAATTCATACTACCGCAGAAGAATGTCTCGGTGTGTTAACCACGCATATAAAGAACAGACGGTTCAATCAAAAATGTGAAGAAAAAATCATTAGGAAAAAGAATGCCAGACAGCTATGACTAAATGACATCAACAAGATCCAAAATGAAGAGCAATATAGAACTGAATATAAAGAGACTACAAAAAATAGTTCGGCAGTAGACACGAGAATATATGAGCAATATAATCAAAGATATTGAAACTAATCACCAGAAAAACGAATCCAGAAAGTTTTTTTAAAGAACTGAAGTCAATGAAACGAGGGCACCAACACAACACATGAAATGTGTAACACATGGAAAGCATACTTTGTTGAATTACTAAATTGTGAAGCTCCAAGTAACACTTTCCCACAGGAAGAGGTTCTAATGTGTGAACTACAAATTGAAGAACCTGTTTTTGAAGAAATCCTATATGTAATAACACGACGTAAAAACAAAAAGGCAACTGGGGCTGATGGAATTGCTGCTGAATTTATAAAGGTAGGTCACCATGCATTACAACTAAAGCTATACAAACTAATAATAACATTCTTGAGGACAGAAGAACTACCCCATGACTGGAAAGAGTAATTATTGATACCTATCTTTAAGAAAGGAGAACATTTCCAAAGTGAAAATTATAGAGGGATATCACTACTGACCGTAAGCTATAAGATACTATTCGCGGTATTACTAAATGGACTAAAACCATATTCAGACAACATATTAGGTGACTACCAGGCGGGTTTTAGACAAAACAGATCAACAATAGATCAGATATTTACCTTAAGACAAATAGCCGAGAAAAATTAGGAATATAAAAGAGATCTCCATAACATTTTTGTGGATTTTAAAAAGGCTTATGATAGTGTCCATAGGAATAGTTTTTGGAATGCTATGCAGGAATTTGGAATACCAAGGAAGTTAATCAACATGACCAGACTATGCATGGAAGATACTTATAATGTAGTAACATATAAAGGCAGGAAATCAGACCCTTTTCAAATAACATCTGGCTTGAAACAGGGTGATGCACTATCCCTGCTCCTTTTCAATCTGGCTTTCTAGACAGTTGTAAGGAAGATAAAGGAGGTATGTGCTATTGGAGGAACACCCAGACTGCTTGGTTATGCAGATGGTATAGATATTATAGGGGAAAATGAACAAAAGACATCGGAAATATTGACTCACTTAAAGGAAAAAGTTCAACAAATGGGGCTGGTTATGAACCAAGACAAGGCATAATATATGGTAATTTCAAGAGATGGAAAAGCTTCAAACTCTGGCCATATACAAATAGATAATATGACCATTCAAAGAACGGAAACATACAAATACCTGGTTACAATCTTCAACTGCTCCAACATAATAATGGAAGAAATACAAGCTAGAATCAACTCTGGAAATAAGATATACTATGTACTACAACATCTGCTAAAATCAAATGCGCTATCTCGTAACACCAAGATCACAATATACAAAACACTGATCAGACCAGTTGTGATGTATGGCTCTGAAACCTGGAGTACAACTAAAGGAGACGAAGCCTTGCTACAAACCTTTGAGAACAAAGTCTTAAGACGCACATTTGGGCCCGTTAGGGATACACAAAGTGGAGAGTGGGAAAGAAGAAGCAACAATACATTTATGATCTGTTTAAGTCCCCGCTAATCACTGGTATCATGAAGGCTAATAGACTACAATGGCTGGGGCATATAGAAAGAATGGATGATAATAGGGAAACATAACTCGCTTACACTCAGGAAATAAATGACCGTAGACCCCGAGGTAGACCAAGAAGACGGTGGAGAGATAATACATGTACAGACCTACAAGCACTTGGAATCAACGACTGGCAAGAGAAGGTCAACCAAAGAGACGAATGGAGACGGATTGTATCTGCAGCAAAGAACCTCAATGGCTCGGAATGCTTAAGAAGATATATGGTGCTGAAGACGGAGGCAACCAGCCAAGAGGCGCACCACAGAAATCAGGATGCCACGCAATCACGCAAAATGGAATATGTCGACTACTGCTAATCGTTATGGTGCTTGCCCTGCTCTGGACCCCCAGGCAGGTGCAGTGCCGGGCCCTATGTCTCGAAAGGGTCCAACCCCAACTACTGGAGGTCCTTCTCAGATGTCCTGTGGAGCCAGGGGACATGAGAATAGGACGACTGGCCATACTAAACGAAGACTTAAAATAATGCACTGGAATGCGGAGGGAGTCAGCAACAAAAAAATAGAATTAGAAAAAATCTTGGACCAAGTAAAAGTAAGCATATGTTGCTTGCAAGAAACTCACCTCAATGAAAATATAGCCTTCAAAATCAGAGGCTACCAGTGTTACCGATCTGACCGAAAGGACAGGCGAAAAGGTGGGATACTGACCCTTGTAAGAAATAACATCATGGCTTCCCAAATCAAAGTCTACATGGAAGGGGCTGAGTATCAGACACTTAAACTTAAGACAGGTAATACAGATCTACATCTGATCAATTACTACTGTCCAAGTGACCGCCCACAGGCACTGGACACTCTACCACTAAAAGAAAAAAATGATTGTGTGTGGCGATTTCAACAGCCACTCGCAGAGCTGGGGCTATGATCACATGGACCAGAGAGGAGAGAGACTGGAAGACTGGCAGGATGAGAATAGATTCATGTTGATTAACAAGCCGTCCGACCCACATACTTTCTACTCGAGATCATGGCACTCTACAACTACACCTGACCTGGCTTTTCATTCACCAGACCTGGAGTGGAACATTACACGAATTGTTGGGAAACAACTTGGTGGCAGTGACCATCGGCCAGTCTTTCTAACCGTAGAAAATGAGCTTGTAAGTGAAAGCAGCACCCTCTCGAGGTGGAACTACAAGAAAGCAGACTGGGCAATGTACAAGCACCGCACCAGCATACTGGTTAGAAACCTGAACACTGAGAAAGACATAAATAAAGCAGTTGAAGAGTTTGGGAAATGCATACTACAGGCAGCGCGAGAAACAGTACCAAGAGGAGCCCGTAAACAATATAAACCCTACTGGAGTAGTGAACTGGAACAGTTGCATAATGATGTTGAAGTGTGTAGAAAGCAAGCAGAGGCCACACCCAGCCAAGAGCACCACAATAAATTCCAGCATGCAAAAGCCAAATTTCAAAGGGCCAAGCTGCAGGCTAGAGGGAAAAGCTGGCAGGAGAAAACGGAGTCTCTGAACTTTGAAAGAGACACAAGGAAATTGTGGAAGCTAATAAAACAGCTTAATGACGAGGGCACAGGGAGAAACTCAAAAATTGCACTACATAAAGATGGAAAAATCTCAACAAGAAAGCAAGCAGCTGACCATTTTGCGGACTCGTTCGCACAAGATAGCAATATGAAAATTAGTCCAGAGAAACAACAAGAGATTCGAGAGAAACGACAACATACAGGACAGAAGGAAATAGTACATGAGGTTCTGGAGGCACCCATCACAATCAGCGAACTGGAGCTAGCCATATCAAAACTGAAAATGAGAAAGTCACCAGGAGCTGATGGTATCTCCAATGAAATGATCAGGAACCTAGGAACAGAGGCCAAAACAAAGCTGTTGCAGATCTTCAATAACAGCTGGACCTTAGGCAGTGTTCCACAAGCCTGGAGAGAAGCAATCATGATACCCCTCCTAAAATCAGGGAAAGATGGTTCCATTGCCTCTAGCTACAGACCAATTAGCCTCACCAGCTGTCTCTGCAAAACACTGGAGCGCATCATCAATCACAGACTGCAGTGGTACATTGAAAGTAAAAACATCCTTGTGCCACAGCAGACTGGCTTTAGGCAGTGCTACTCTACGGAAGATCAGACAACCTTCCTCTCTCAAGAAATTGAGGATGCATTCCAAGAGAAGAAGCTGGTGCTTGCGGCATGGATAGATCTGAAGAAAGCCTTTGACAAAGTCTGGAAAGAAGGTCTGATGAAGAAACTGAGAAACTGCAAAGTCAGTGGAAGAATGTACAAATGGGTGAAAGCATACTTGCACAACAGAAGAGCCCGAGTACAGATAGACGGACTCAAGAGCAAGAAAGTACTACTGCGTCACGGTGTCCCCCAGGGCGGAGTCTTGTCCCCCACACTTTTTCTAATCTTCATCAATGATCTTGTTGCTCACCTACCGCATGGAATTAAAGCGGCAATGTACGCCGATGACCTGGTTCTATGGAGCACAAATGAATATGCATCAGTGGCCACCAGATTGCTACAAAGAGCTGTAGATACATATGCTGCATGGGCAAATAGATGGTGTGTCAGCATAAACACTGACAAGTGCAGCACCACCCTATTTACCCTCTCTCCAAAACAAAAGGCAGGGATCATCCAGATAAATGGAACACCCCTAAGAGAAGATAAAGAACCAACATACCTTGGAGTAACATTTGATGGCAAGCTGACATGGAGAAAGCACATCAACAAAGCAGTAGCAAAAGCCAGAAGGAAAATAGCCATCCTGAGAAAGCTAAGTGGAACCACATGGGGAGCCAGTACGAAAATACTTAGCAAAGTTTACCAACAGAGCATACGACCACACCTGGTATATGGGTCAACTGCGTGGTGTTCAGCATCAAATACCACACTACAAGAGCTGGACAAGGTGCAAAATCAAGCGCTTAGAGTCACCACAGGAGGGATGAGATCAACCCCTATAGTGGAAATGGAGAAGATGGGGAGGACACAGGCACTGAGTGAGCGCAGAGATACGAAAACGCTAATACAAGCAGAAAAGTTCCTCAGCTTGCCAGGCCACCCTATGAAGAACAGATTTGAAAGCCTATCTATGGGGCGGTTGAAAAGAAGTAGTTTTATCCACCAGGCCAAACGACTCTGCAGAGAAACCACTGATATGCCCACAGATGGTATCCCCCTAACAACTATTCCAGAGCGGATTCCATGGAAAGATGAGCATAGACTATCGTTACAAATCCAGACAAAAGTGAGAGGAATATTTGACAAGGAAGAACAGAACAGTGTGCAGCGCAGAACAGCCACTCTCAGCTTCCTTGATGAAGAATACCCACAGGACCTCTGGATCCGAGTCTACACAGATGGGTCAGCACAAAATGCTGTTCGAAATGGAGGAGCGGGAGTGTACATAGAATACCCAAATAATACTAGGGACACAGCCAGAGTACCGACAGGAAAGTACTGCCATAACTATGATGCCGAAATTGAGGCAATCAAGATAGCAACAGAGAAATTACTAAATAACAGCAATGGTACACAACCTGTGGTGCTACTAACAGATGCAAAATCAGTACTCGAGGCGCTCCTTTCTGGGAAATTGCCAGTACTAAGGACACTACTTTCTGAACTTAGCAGTCAGCATAAAGTCACCATACAGTGGATACCATCCCACTGTGGAGTACCCGGAAACGACAGAGCTGATCAATTGGCTAAGGAAGGAGCCAAAGAGGAACAGCCTGATGTGCCCGTTACATACCACCAAAAGAAAAGAATGATCAAATCAGTCAGAAAGCCACCAAAACCTGCTCAAGATGACTACCACATTATGGACAGACCAGAACAAGTCATTATTCTGCGCCTCAGAACAGGACACAATAGATTACGCAACCACATGTATAAAAAATTCAAGATTGGTGAAACAGCCATGTGCACATGTGGATTGGCGTCGCAGACAGCAGAGCACATACTCCAAGACTGCCCAAAATATAACATATTTAGGCAAACCTTCTGGCCTAGAGAGACGACAGTGGAAGATAAACTCTATGGACCACTGTGTGAACTGAAAAAAACAGTTCAATTCATGCAAGAGACGACATTGCAGATATAGACATATTTCAAGCGAACGAAAGAAGAAGAAGAAGAAGAAGAAGAAGATATATATATATATATATATATATATATATATATATATATATATATATATATATATATATATATATATATATATATATATCCATCCATCCATCATGTGCCATGCCGGTAAGCGTGGGCGGTCATGTTCTGCCATCTCACTCGATCAACAGAGTCGTGGATCAGTTCCGTGTTTCTGTCTCGACCATGCCACAAGGCCAAGCCATCCAGATACTTCTTTCTAGGACTTCCCCTTGGTCTGTTCCCCTCGATCTTACCAGTTGTCACCAAGTTCTCCAAATCATCTCTTCTCATAACATGCCCAAAAAATTGTGACTGTCTACGTCTAATGTCTCTGATCAGTTTACGATCTTCATTTGTTTCTTGAAGGACTTTTTCATTGGTCTTTCTGGCTGTCCATGGTATTCTTTGCATTTTCCTCAGAAACCACATTTCTACAGCCATCAGATGTTTTTCAGCCTGGCTGCTCATTGTCCAAGCTTACATTGGCACCTTGGCACCTTGCCGTCTTGACAGACGATAGTTTGTGCTTTAAAAAGGCATAATAACTTTTAACTATGGCGGTAGCGAGTGTGACTGATAAGGCCAATTTGCGCTGTAAATGTCCGTTCACAGTGGGTGCATGTGAACACGTGGTCATTTCCACCATCATGCACCATCTTACGTCTCAAACGCTTGGTGTGTGACTTTTCTGCAATAATTTTCTCCTTTGACTTTATTCCATTTCTGATATTTGCCCTCCATGCAACACGTTCAGCGGCGACTTGCTCCCAATGTGCATTATCAATGCCTGTATCAATCATGTCCCGCTTACACACATCTTTGTATCGTAGTAGAGGCCGACTCTGAGATCTCTTACCCATCTGTAATTCACCAAAAAAGATATCCTTTGGTATTCTACCATCATCCATCCGCCTAAGATGTCCTATCCATCTAAGTCTACGAAGACTGAGCATGGAATAAACTGTCACACAACCTGATCTTTCCAATACTTCAGTATTTGTGATTTTGTCTTGCCACTTAATACCAAGAATTCTTCGCAGACACCGCATATGAAAGCTGTTTAAATTGTTCTCTTGGTGTGAGTAAGTTGTCCAGGTTTCACTGCCATAGAGAAGAGTACTAAGGACACAGGCTTGATAGACAAGGACTTTTGTTTTGGCAGTAAGCTTCCTGTTCTCCCAGACTCGTTTTCTTAACCTGTTCATTGTTGTTGCTGCCTTACCAATCCGGATGTTGATTTCCTGATCTAGGGATAATTTGCTATTTACCACCGATCCTAGATATGTAAAATGGTCTACTCTCTCTAGTTCGGCGTCGTCAATAAAGATTGATGGTACCCCATGTGCACCTTGTGACATAATCTGTGTTTTCTTTTTGCTAATTGTTAAACCAAATTCAGAACAAGCATTGGAGAATGCAGATAGTAGACATTGCAATTCTTCCTCAGAGTGGGTCGTAACTGCAGCATCATCTGCAAAAAGCAACTCTCTGATCAGTACCCTCCTAATTTTGGTCTTAGCCTTCAATCTCTGAGCATTGTAGAGGCCGCCATCTGAGCGTGAGTGAATGTATATACCACCATCTTGATCACGAAATGCATATTTCAGTAGAAGTGAAAAGTATATTCCAAAGAGGGTGGGAGCTAGTACACAACCTTGCTTAACTCCACTCTTGATTTCAAATTCTTCAGAAGTTGCACCATCAAACTTGATTATACCCTTCATGCCTGTGTGGAACGATTCCACAATGGACAGAAGAGTTGGTGGGCAGCCAATCTTCTTTAGTGCCTTGAACAGACCCTCACGACTGACCAAATCAAATGCCTTTGTGAGGTCGATGAAGGCAATAAACAGTGGTTGATTCTGTTCACGGCATTTTTCTTGCATTTGTCGCAATGAGAATATCATATCAGTGGTAGACCGGTTCTGTCGAAAGCCACACTGTGATTCGGGGTAGACTTGATCTCCTAGGACTTGAAGTCTGCGCAGAACAATTCTGGCAAATACTTTTCCAACAATACACAGAAGTGAGATACCCCTATAGTTGTTGCAGTCGCTCCGATCGCCCTTGTTCTTGTACAGTGTTATGATGCTTGAATCTTTGAAATCCTGTGGGACTTGTCCTTCACGCCAGCATAGCTCTATTAGCTGGTGGATCTGTATAGTGAGTGTGTCTTGCCCACTCCTGATAACCTCTATTGGAATCCCATCCTTACATGGAGCCTTGCCAGATGCAAGTTCATTTATAGCACACTTAACTTCTGTTATGGTGGGAAGTGTGTCCAGGTGGTCAAGAGTTGGTAGAGCCTCTATGGCGTTGAGGGCATTATCCGCTAGTTTGGTCTCACTTGAGTAAAGCTCCAAATAGTGCTCTACCCATCTGTCCATCTGCTGTTTCTTATCAGTGATGACTTCTCCAGTCAAGGTTTTCAATGGTGCACTTCTTTTGATCACTGGACCACAGGCTTTCTTTATTCCTTCATACATGCTTCTTATGTCTCCCTTATCACTTGCGATTTGAATGGACTCACATAACTTGATCCAATAATCATTTGCACACTGCCTGGCAGCCTTTTGCACATCCTTCCTAGCTTGCCTTAGCTCACTCAGAGTGTTACGTGTTGGTCTTTCCTTGTTTCTTAAGAGAGCTTTCTTCTTCTTATCAATCAAGGGCTGCAGAGTCTCGCTGTTGGCCGCAAACCAGTCCTGCCTCTTATGATCCACAGTGCCGTAAACCTTTACGGCAGTTTTACAAAGAGTTTCCTTAAGTTTATTCCATTTATCATTTACTGTACAATTTTCTGGTGTATCAGTGAAAGCGTCTTCAAGTTGCTGTTGAAACTGAAAGCACTTTTCAGGATCATGAGTGTTAATAATATTAATCCTGGGGCTAGATTTGTGTTTAGCTGTGTAGATTCTCTTTGGTCTCAGTCTAACCCTTGCAACAACCAAAGAATGATCCGTATCACAGTCAGCACTGTGGTAACTACGGGCCAATGATATATGGTTCAGATGTTGTCTCCGTGTGATGATGAAGTCCAGCTGGTGCCAATGGCCGGATCTTGGATGTTTCCATGTGACCTTATGCATCTCTTTTGTTTTAAAAAACGAGTTTGTAATACATAGGTCATTACTGGTGCAATGCTCCAGCAGCCTTTGCCCATTTTCATTCATGCGACCGATGTTGTATTTTCCAAGGCACACTGGCCATGAACTCGAGTCCTTGCCCACACGAGCATTGAAATCACCGAGCATATAAATGTAGTCGGATTTTGGAACTGCCTTGATCACAGAGTCTAACTCCTCATAGAACAAATCCTTCACATCATCAGAGGAATCGAGTGTCGGTGCATATGCAGTAATAATGGTGGCAAACCCACAAGAGGTTGCCAAGCGCAGGGATAATAGTCTTTCATTTCCTCCTGCTGGAATTTCAATCATTCCCAGTAGCGAATTCTTCACTGCAAAGCCCACACCGTGTTGCCTTTTTTCTGCCTGCCCTTTACCCTTCCAGAAAAAGGTGTAGTTGTTTTCCCTGAGTGACCCTTCCTCAGCGAGGCGAGTCTCCTGCAGGCCAGCAATATCAATGTTAAGACGATTGAGTTCGGCATCAATCACAGCCGTTTTTCTCACATCGTCAATATTGGTCAAGTCAGTGGAAAATCCTGGACACATGGTTCTCACGTTCCAGGTTGCAAGCCGTAGCTTGAGGTTTCTATTTATATTTTTGTTTGTACCTGGTGCATTGGTTTTACAGCCTGCGATTCAGATTTTGTCCTAGCCCCAAGCACCCATTGAAGCAGGCAGGCTGTGGCGGATCAGCACCCAATTGGCTGGGGGCTGCCCAGCTTGAGGCGGGCGGTAGCTGATCAGTGACACCTATAGGTGTCTCCCACCGTCAGAGGCAACGCGTGGCGCCCCATGTCTACGCCAACTGACAAGGACTTATAACCCGTAACAGTTGCCTCTCGCTTTGATTCCGAGACCAGTTAAGACCAGGGATGGAGTTATTGCCTCTCCATAGCACAAAGCCTGGGCTAAAATATAGAGATCATGTGTTGCCCATGCAGCATGATCCCTCTCTCGGCCTGCCTAGTTCACTCCAGAGGAAAGGTAACACCTCTACATCTGGAACAAGACAAGCTGCAGAAGCTGCCGGATCAGCAAAGCAATGCTCTAACTGTCCGTCTGTCGGAGCTTCGATCCTAGACCAGTTGCCAACCAAGGCTTAGGGCCTGGTCTGCCCTGCCATGACAATTTTGTCTTTAGCTTGCATTTCCTCGCACCAGGGTAAGGCTTGTACCCTCCCAATTGCGCTCTTCCGCCCGAAGCCGTTGGCACAATGTGGGGTGTCGGGTTTGGTAAGCGCCGCCCAACGTTCGGCGCTAACAGAAACCAGGTAGTACCGTCTACTGTTATACGGTAGCTCAGTCATATCTGACTAAGACCTGACTACCTGTCCAAGCTTAACATCCACACAAAAGCACAGGCTCCATGTAGCATCTCAACACTATTTTTCTCGTTTCAATTGACATCTTTGATTTATATATATATACATATGTGTGTGTGTGTGTGTGTGTGTGTGTGTGTGTGTGTGTGCGTGCGTGTGTGTATACAAAAGGGGCTTCCCATAAGTCTTTAGCCTGACCATGAAGGAGTAGGCGCATTTGGCACATGTATAGCGCATTCAATCACGAAGTTTATACTTCACCTCGAAACCGCAAGGTACAAGAGGAACATGATGAGATGAGATGAGATGAGATAGCGCATTCAATTTGTAATGGACATGTGAATTATGAATTTTCCTCCTCAACTGGTATTCCCGATATGGTGCATGGCACAACACACTCTATTGACCAGATCTGCACATCCAACAGTTTGTCAGAACTATGGAGAAATCAGACGCCAGGACTGTGATACAATTCTTGATGTTACAGAGAAAAACACCTACAGAAATACACAGGGAGATGGAGCCAGTGTTTGAGGAAGTCTGTCCTTCGAATGCTTCTGTAAAAAAATGTTTTCTGCAGTTTAAATATGGCCATTCCCAAGTTGCTGATGTGCCAAGATTAGGACGACCGTCCTCAGATTGCAATGATGCGCATGCTGCAAAAGTAAAGAAAATCATAGACCAGGATAAGAAAATGACAATTGCAGAGATATCTGGTTCAGCAAAACTGAGTAAGAGTACAGTTCTTAGAATTTTTCACAACAGACTGGACATGAGAAAAGTGTGTGCCCTCTGGGTCCCGCGCCTGCTGACATGTGAACAGAAACAAACACGGGTTGATTGCTGTGGCCAGTTGCTCAACATGTGGCAGTCGAAAAACATGTTGTCGACCATGGTGATGGTAGGTGAGACTTGAATTCACCATTATGACCCAGAATACAACATTGCCAGCGGGACGCAGAGGTGTTTCCAAAGCACCAGAGCCAGGTGTTATACTGGCCAAGACCTACTAACACATCCTAGTCGTGCGTCCTGGGCAACAGGTCCCTTCGGGGTCCTGACTAACGTAGTAGGATTGCTGATTCTTCCGAAGTCGGAGAGTATCTGCCTGTACGGCGAGGAACCACCAGTCTGCACACCAATAAGCCAGACATGGGACAACGAATACTAACTCAAACCTCAGTCCAGTATGACATCACACTGATGTTGGACAACAGGATATCTTTATCTGACATGCAGGACTTCACGCTGGAGTTCGCAGCCAGCAAACGCAAGCAATCATGCAAAATTTCCAGCATGCAGTAGAAAACACCGGGCTCTCCTACATATGTCAAGCCAAAAGCACAACAATCTGCAAGAAAAGTGATGCTGACTGTATTTAGGGATGTCAGAGGTGTTATATTGAAAGATTTCATGCTTCATGGCAACACGGTTAAAGGGCAGTACTATGCAGATCTCCTTATCAAACTAAGAAAGGCTGTGACCAGAAAACGAGTGATAGCGCGTTCACAAATTATGCCTGTGCTTCAAGACAATGCGCCCTCCCATAAAGCACGCCTTGTGCTACAAACTATCAACGATTTGAATATTGAAATTCTTCCACGCCCACCATATTCTCCAGATTTGGCTCCATCAGACTTTTTTTCTTTTCCCAAATCTTAAAAAAAAACAACAAGAAAACAACAGCTGAAAGGAAATCATTTTGACAGTGACGAAGATGTCATACTGGCTTGTGATAACTGGTTTAGTTCGAAAAATAGGTTGTTTTATTCTGAAGGTGTTTTCAAGGTCACGCAAAGTTGGCAGAATTTACATAAATTCAGGTGGTGGCTACATTGAGAAGGAATAAGCACTGTGCGAAATTTCAATTTTCTCCGCAAGTAAGTCACAAATGGCTGTAGAAAAATAATTACAGATGATAACTACTTGAAACCATTTTATTTTTACAGATACATTGTCCCTGTATTTCTCAACATAATTTCCACCAACATTAATGCACTTTTCCCATCGTTTTATCAGTCCTCCCAAACCGGCTGCATAGAATTGCGTGCTCTGTTTTCTGCTCACGTTTTCACTTCACATTCAACTTCGGCGTCATTCGCTAAATGTCTCTCGTCAAGGTGGATTTCCTGTTTATGCTGACAAATGTTTGTCCCTGTCACGATATGGGCTAATACGGCTGTCCTTACAGAAGGGAATTCTCCGTATGGGAGATTAGCAGCGTAACTTGGACTTGAGTTAATTATAACTCCGGGGAAGCCGTTTAGCATATTGAGTGGAGAAGGTTCTCGTTTGGCCCCGCATGGGATATTTTGAGCTTGTACTTCGCACTGAGCAACCTTGGAGTGAACTCGAAGGATTTGCACGTGGATTGAACTCATGGTTCACTGAGAATTTGAAATTCTAACGAACAGGCAAGAATTGTGTGCATGAAGAGTATTACGCAAATTCTGAAGTGATCCGTCGCAGTACAAACCTCTGGCCCAGTAAGACGTGAATTTCAAGCCCTCGCTGTCTGAAGGCGCTGTCCGTCCCGAACTCCTGTCAGCAGATGCTATTTCCTTCAGCTATCCCTGGAACCTTGCCTCCTAAGACGAGCTATTCTCGGAGCTTTCTAACAACGGAAACACACTCATGCTTTATCACCTCTTAATGAGGTTATGAGCCCATAACCATTATAATGGTTTATGTGCTGAGGACATGTTAGCGTTTAAATGCCATTTGTGTGTCCGAGTCATTTCCGAATGCTCTCACCCACTGTTTTCCCGTGCAGGGTTTGCTTTTGTTTCAGGTAGTAGTCATCGTGTGCAGATGCCGATGCAAGTGTATGGCATACGACTCGTTCCAGTAGATTGTCCATGAGAGAGGCGAAATCAGTGCACTGGGAGTCTGCAAATTCTGCTCTAACCAGATACAGAGCACACACTACCATGATATTTATGTACCTACTTGCCGCTACACCAAAGATATGTGATTTACTCAAGGTGAGGTTAGACAGTCCACCGCATCTAGACTTACTGACCCCGCTGTGGGTCTACTGCTCTATCATATGAATGGCTTATTTGATGAATGCTCACCATGACCTGTATTCTTCTGAAGCAGACCCAGTTGGGGTTAACAGGGTCAGACTACAGTTGTTAATCTGGAAGTCACTAATTTGACTGACACCTTTGATCTTCAGTCTACAGATGTGAACATGAATGACTCATGAGATGGAACAACACGTACAGTCATTAATCCGGCAGGTACGTCAGATCTTTAATCTGCAGTCACGAAGCTGACTGATGTGTTAGTTCTGCGAGCTACAGTCATTAATCTGACATGTACCTCAAATCTTCAAGAGACAGTAACTCATCCGACTTAGACCTCTGATCTTCAGGCTACAATTGACATTCGATTGACATTGCCAATCTAGCACGACTCCAATTGTTAAGGAAACGGACTTTCCTGATATGACAACGATGGAGTGCATAATGATGACATCGAAGATGTGTATTATAATGAGGCCGACCCAGTTGGGGGGGGGGGAGGGAGGGTGCCATATACTCAAGATGTTGATTGATTGATTGATTGATTTAGGAACTGACATCACAGCATTCGGGACATTCCCATAAGCGCTCCGTCCCCATCCTCAGCAGCCAGCGAAGACTTCCAACACTAATAGTATATACTCAAGACCAACTCCAACGTGGAACTTCGTTTCTATATCAGCTGAGGGGGGCACCTACGGCTATTGGGACTCCCTGACAGACTTATCATCAAGACTTTAGAGTGAGTAGGATTCGTCACTGGGTGACATTGCTGTGCAACCTAGTGTGATTATCGTCAGTGTATCGTCCATTGGTGAGATGGCTCCTTGTAAGCAGTGGTCATCTGAATCCGCGGAGAAGTCTTGAAGTTTCATCTACTACCACGGCAACTCTCACAGGGAGAAATCCTGGTGAGCGAGAGGACAAGACTCGACATACACGTCTACCAAACTCTGGGACTTTGATGATTCTTCTTTACTCGGATGTCTTAGCTGAAATTAGCCTACAGTCTACTTGACTTTTCAGCCTTCCGCTTTGGAGGGTATTGTACATTAAATTTGGTCTTTCTGTTGACATGTTCTTACTTGAGTGTATGTGTGTCGTCTGGAGGAGTTCCCTGTGGGTGGGTGTCCATAGGTGGGAAGGGAACGACAGGTGGAGTCCCGAATCGGTGGGGGTTCAAGTAGGGGATACTTGTGTTGGGGTCTGGACAGGGTGGGGAGGTCGAAGTGTAACCTACCTATCAAAGCCTCTTGAGGGTAGGGTTACAGTCCCATAAAGCGGTGCATAGCTGGGTAGAGCACGTTACGTGGGAGAGTCACTAAGTACGTCACACTGCAATACGTAAGTCACACAGTTCTGTGGGATGGTAGGTCAATGAAAACAAAGCACGCATTTCTATGCATCCGGTTTGGGAGGACTGATAAAACCATGGGATAAGTGCACCAATGTTGGTGGTATTTATGGTGAGAAATAAAGGGACAATGTATGTACAACAATAAACTGGTTTGAAGTTGTTATCATCTTTAGTTATTTTTCTACAGCCATTTGTGACTTCCTTATTAACGTACCCTCGTGTGTGTGTGTGTGTGTGTGTGTGTGTGTGTGTATATATAAATATATGTGTGTGTGTGTGTGTGTGTGTGTGTGGTGTGTGTGTGTGTGTGTGTGTGTGTGTGTGTGTGTGTGACTATAGAATATATGGTAGCATACTTATTTGGCTTTATGAATATATAGCTATAATTGAAGTAAAGTTAATTCTTACATTCCGGAGCAGTAGTATTTTAAAATGGTGATTGGAAAACAGTAATAATTGACTGTAACTTACACAAACGCTTTGTTTGCTTGTTCCCTCGTTGTGTTTTATAATTGTTACCTTTTTAACTATGTATTTCACCATTTCAATTTTGGAAACAAGTCTTAGAAATATCGTATATGAGCTTATATTTAAACTATACCTGATAACTTAATGTGACAGAAAATGTGACAGAAACATCAGTCGCCAAGCATAAGACAACTCCACCTCCTTTTAAAGTAACAGCAAACAAAGGATGTTGTACTGTCGATACCATCAGACACGAAAGAGCAAGAAAAGAAGGTCACTATAGGCTGCACAAAACAACATATAAATTACAATGCATAGAAGAGACTTAACAAATTTACGAGAACACCCTTCAATGAACGACACATTTATTATCTTGCTGTAACAAAACACCGTTACCTTTATTAGACCAGGACAATACCGACTGAACAATCACTTACACAGACTAAAGTTGGATCAGTTATCCCTATACATTTGTGGATAAGCAGAACAATACCGACTGAACAATCACTTACACAGACTAAAGTTGACCCCGTAACTCCAATACATTTGTGGATAGGCAGAACAAGCCGACATAAACATCCTTCACGACTGCCGAAAGCTTGCTGAATTCGAGTATAAGCGTTGATCCGCAGTGACAGACACCAACATAAAGCTATTTCAGGGTTCCAACGGTCTGCTATATGCAGAAGCATAAATAATAATGCAAGAGTTCTGTACAGACATTAGCAGAGACCAACAAAGAAGGAGAATAAGAGATGCAGACTTTACTGGATAGAAAATAACCTTTTCGTAATCTAATTCTGAGAATTATAACCAGGAGCATTAGCAGAAGTCAGTCTGTAGCTTATTAAAATATAATGCAGAATTCACAAGTGCATTAAACATAGGCTCTAGTGAGACGAGAAACCTCAACATAGAGCACCACTCCGACATGACAATAGCACAGTTTGTTTCGTTTCTACATGAGTGGACAGAGGTCTGGCTGACACCCATTTCTCAGAGTAAAAAGGTCAGATGGATACATGGCCAGATTGCAGCTGAAAACATTAGTATTGGGACTCATCGTTGGTTGTTTAAGATGAGGACGGAGCTTGTATGGGAATGTCCATACAATAGACAGCCATTTGAACTGGAGCTCTCATGTTCACGCTCTTACCAAGAAAATAGCACAAAAAGTTTACCAACTTGCTAAAATTCAGCACTTCCTGGACGAAAGCACACGAAAAATATTCTATACATGCTATATCCAATCACATCTCGATTACTGTTCCACAGTTTGGGATGGTTGCCCTAAATCTAATTTAAAACGACTATGTTCTCTACAAAACCGCGCTATTCGTCTGGTTTCTGGCATAAAGCACGTTGAAAGTAATAATTTGTACAGTCATCTAAGACTTCTACCACTACAAAAGCGCTTCCTTTTCAACAAAGCCAAATTAGTGAATAAAATTATATCTCAAAATACCCCAGAGTATCTTCTGCCGCTGATTCAATCTAATGCAATGAACAGCAAGCGCCTAAATTTGTTACATGTCTCAAAGCCTAGATTGGACCTATACAAAACATGTTTTGCCTATTCTGGTGCTCACTTATGGAATCATCTGCCTCCAGATCTGAAAACTCCAATGAGTCCCTACACATTTAACCGAAAACTCTTTCAATACTTAATCCATACCGACTATATGCCACCATAATTCATTTACTGGTATAATTGTTCAGTATAATTGTTCATTATAATTGTTCACTATATATGTGTGTGCGTGTGGGAGCGAGAGAGAGAGAGAGAGAGAGAGAGAGAGAGAGAGAGAGAGAGAGTGGGTGTCAGAGAGAGGGAAAGAGTGAATGCGTGTGTGCATGCGTGTGTGTGGAGAGAGTGATTGAGCGAGAAATGGTGGGGGAATGTGTCAGTGCATGCATTCATTCGTGTATGTGTGAGAGTGAGTGAGGGAGTGTGTGCGTGCGTGCATGCGTTCATGTGTACGTGTATGTGTGAGAGAGTGTGATTGAGAGAGTGAGTGTGTGTGTGTGTGTGTGTGTGTGTGTAGGATTGTGTGTTAGAGATTGAGACAGTGGGAGAGTTGATGTGTTAAGTGTGTGTGAGCGTGCGCATGCGTGTGAGTGTGTGTATATGAAAGAATACAGAGAGAGAGAGAGAGAGCTGAGCAGATGCATGTCATGTAACACGCATGTTATGTAACACGCGAATCCATATGTTTGTGTATTCTCATCTGTCATATTATACAGTTAAATACCATTTGATTTTATCATGTATAATCTAAACTTATGTTCATTACTGTAGTTTGAGTGAGAGAGTGAGTGAGTGTGAATGAGAGACAGAATGAGTGAGCGTGAGAGTGAATGAGTGAGCGTGAGAGTGAATGAGTGAGCGGGAGAGTGAATGATTGAGCGTGAGAGTGAATGAGTGAGCGGGAGAGTGAATGAGTGAGAGTGAATGAGTGAGCGGGAGAGTGAATGAGTGAGAGTGAATGAGTGAGCGTGAGGGTGAATGAGTGAGCGGGAGAGTGAATGAGTGAGCGTGAGAGCGAATGAGTGAGCGGGAGAGTGAATGAGTGAGAGTGTCTGTGTGTGTGAGTGAATGAGTGAGAGTGAATGAGTGAGCGTGAGAGTGAATGAGTGAGCGTGAGAGTGAATGAGTGAGCGGGAGAGTGAATGAGTGAGCGGGAGAGTGAATGATTGAGCGTGAGAGTGAATGAGTGAGCGGGAGAGTGAATGAGTGAGAGTGAATGAGTGAGCGGGAGAGTGAATGAGTGAGAGTGAATGAGTGAGCGTGAGGGTGAATGAGTGAGCGGGAGAGTGAATGAGTGAGCGTGAGAGCGAATGAGTGAGCGGGAGAGTGAATGAGTGAGAGTGTCTGTGTGTGTGAGTGAATGAGTGAGAGTGAATGAGTGAGTGTGAGAGTGAATGAGTGAGCGTGAGAGTGAATGAGTGAGCGGGAGAGTGAATGAGTGAGCGGGAGAGTGAATGAGTGAGCGAGAGAGTGAATGAGTGAGTATGAGAGTGAATGAGTGAGCATGAGAGTGAGCGGGAGAGTAAATGATTGAGCGGGAGAGTGAATGAGTGAGCGTGAGAGTGAATGAGTGAGAGTGAATGAGTGAGCGTGAGAGTGAATGAGTGAGAGTGAATGAGTGTGCGTGAGAGTGAATGAGTGAGAGTGAATGAGTGAGCGTGAGAAGGAATGAGTGAGCGTGAGAGTGAATGAGTGAGCGTGAGAGTGAATCAGTGAGCGGGAGAGTGAATGATTGAGCGTGAGAGTGAATGAGTGAGCGTGAGAGTAAATGAGTGAGTGTGAGAGTGAATGAGTGAGCGGGAGAGTGAATGAGTGAGCGTGAGAGTGAATGAGTGAGCGTGAGAGTGAATGAGTGAGCGGGAGAGTGAATGAGTGAGCGGGAGAGTAAATGAGTGAGCGTGAGAGTAAATGAGTGAGCGTGAGAGTGAATGAGTGAGCGGGAGAGTGAATGATTGAACGGGAGAGTGAATGAGTGAGCGGGAGAGTGAATGAGTGAGCGGGAGAGTGAATGAGTGAGCGGGAGAGTGAATGAGTGAGCGGGAGAGACAGAATGCGTGAGAGTGAATGAGTGAGCGGGAGAATGAATGAGTGAGCGGGAGAGTGAATGAGTGAGAGTGAATGAGTGAGCGGGAGAGTGAATGAGTGAGAGTGAATGAGTGAGCGTGAGGGTGAATGAGTGAGCGGGAGAGTGAATGAGTGAGCGTGAGAGCGAATGAGTGAGCGGGAGAGTGAATGAGTGAGAGTGTCTGTGTGTGTGAGTGAATGAGTGAGAGTGAATGAGTGAGCGTGAGAGTGAATGAGTGAGCGTGAGAGTGAATGAGTGAGCGGGAGAGTGAATGAGTGAGCGGGAGAGTGAATGAGTGAGCGGGAGAGTGAATGAGTGAGCGGGAGAGTGAATGAGTGAGCGGGAGAGTGAATGAGTGAGCGGGAGAGTGAATGAGTGAGCGGGAGAGTAAATGATTTGAGCGGGAGAGTGAATGAGTGAGCGTGAGAGTGAATGAGTGAGAGTGAATGAGTGAGCGTGAGAGTGAATGAGTGAGAGTGAATGAGTGAGCGTGAGAAGGAATGAGTGAGCGTGAGAGTGAATGAGTGAGCGTGAGAGTGAATCAGTGAGCGGGAGAGTGAATGATTGAGCGTGAGAGTGAATGAGTGAGCGTGAGAGTAAATGAGTGAGTGTGAGAGTGAATGAGTGAGCGGGAGAGTGAATGAGTGAGCGTGAGAGTGAATGAGTGAGCGTGAGAGTGAATGAGTGAGCGGGAGAGTGAATGAGTGAGCGGGAGAGTAAATGAGTGAGCGTGAGAGTAAATGAGTGAGCGTGAGAGTGAATGAGTGAGCGGGAGAGTGAATGATTGAACGGGAGAGTGAATGAGTGAGCGGGAGAGTGAATGAGTGAGCGGGAGAGTGAATGAGTGAGCGGGAGAGTGAATGAGTGAGCGGGAGAGACAGAATGCGTGAGAGTGAATGAGTGAGCGGGAGAATGAATGAGTGAGCGGGAGAGTGAATGAGTGAGAGTGAATGAGTGAGCGGGAGAGTGAATGAGTGAGAGTGAATGAGTGAGCGTGAGGGTGAATGAGTGAGCGGGAGAGTGAATGAGTGAGCGTGAGAGCGAATGAGTGAGCGGGAGAGTGAATGAGTGAGAGTGTCTGTGTGTGTGAGTGAATGAGTGAGAGTGAATGAGTGAGCGTGAGAGTGAATGAGTGAGCGTGAGAGTGAATGAGTGAGCGGGAGAGTGAATGAGTGAGCGGGAGAGTGAATGAGTGAGCGGGAGAGTGAATGAGTGAGCGGGAGAGTGAATGAGTGAGCGGGAGAGTGAATGAGTGAGCGGGAGAGTGAATGAGTGAGCGGGAGAGTAAATGATTTGAGCGGGAGAGTGAATGAGTGAGCGTGAGAGTGAATGAGTGAGAGTGAATGAGTGAGCGTGAGAGTGAATGAGTGAGAGTGAATGAGTGAGAGTGAATGAGTGAGCGTGAGAGTGAATGAGTGAGAGTGAATGAGTGAGCGTGAGAAGGAATGAGTGAGCGTGAGAGTGAATGAGTGAGCGTGAGAGTGAATGAGTGAGCGTGAGAGTACGGGAGAGTGAATGAGTGAGCAGGAGAGTGAATGAGTGAGCGGGAGAGACAGAATGAGTGAGCGTGAGAGTGAATGAGTGAGCGGGAGAGTGAATGAGTGAGCGGGAGAGTGAATGAGTGAGCGGGAGAGTGAATGAGTGAGCGGGAGAGTGAATGAGTGAACGGGAGAGTGAATGAGTGAGCGGGAGAGTGAATGAGTGAGAGAGTGTGTGTGTGAGTGAATGAGTGAGAGTGAGAGTGAATGAGAGAGAGAGAGAGTGGTGTGTGTGTGTGTGTGTGTGTGTGTGTGTGAGTGAATGAGTGAGAGTGAGAGTGAATGAGAGAGAGAGAGAGAGTGGTGTGTGTGTGTGTGTGTGTGTGTGTGTGTGTGTGTGTGTGTGTGTGTGTGTGTGTGTGTGTGTGTGTGTGTGGGACGCGCTGGCATCACTACTTTTACGTCACATACTTTTTATGTACACATTTTTTCTCCATGTTTAGCCTTGTTTATGTTTACAACATTCATTTCACAATGTTATTTTTCTTCCTATGTAAATGTATAATGCTCTTGATGAACGAAAGACGAGTGATTGGAAGGGCCGAATGTAAGACGGGCCTGCGCGCCCAATTTGTGACCCTAATAAAGTTGATTTGATTTGATTTGATTTGATTTGATTTGATGTCCGGCGTTAGTTAGTTAGTTAGTTAGTTAGTTAGTTAGTTAGTTAGTTAGTTAGTTAGTGTGTCGTGGTTCCAACTTCACGGTAACTGGTCGTCCCCGTATTGCGCCGTTCCTGTGCCAGTGAATATCACACAATATGCTCCTCACTGCCCAATGTGAACAATGGAATAGACAGGAGTATCGGCAAGCCAACAGCCTGCACAGGTACACTGTGCATAATGCCGCCGCCAGAATGCCAACACAAAAGTCCTCCACGAAAAATACAGTTAGTTCATCGTCGATGGAAGTGGCAGTTACCAGAAAGACTTCATTGACCCTGGTTTTATCCCATACGACTCGGTCTCTTTCCGCAGGATGACCCGCTGAAAGCACCGCACAAAGCACGAACTCCGCAGCTCAAGCGGCGACTCCCAGGAGTCTCCTGAAAAATGCACTCGTGAGCCGAAAAGGCAAACCAATAAATTCAGCAAAAGCCGGCCGCCATCGTTCCGAACATGCAGTTCACGCTACAAACAACCGCGGACAGATGTAAAAGCATTCCACGCGAAACTCACAGCTCACAGTGTCGCGCCACGCACTCACTCAGTAGCAGGGCGACGGAACCATATATTCATTAGTCGCCTCTTACGACTTGCATGGTAGGCAACAGTGTTACTATACTTTGCTCCGCCGTATGGGCCCCGGCAACACACGGGCGGTGTTCTGTGATGTCAGTTCTGGACTCAACTCAGTTCAACTCTTCCCCACACCAGCTACTTTCTTGACGGTTCATACAGAATTCACATGGATTTTTTTGGCGCTCACGTGTCAGATCTTAGTCAGATATGACTGAGCTACCGTATGACATTAGACGGTGATACTACCTACTTGCTGTTATCGCTTATGTGAGGCGGCGCTCACCAAACCCGACACCCAACATTGTGCCAACGCTTTCAGTGGAGGGCACAATTGGGAGGGTATGAGCCTTACCATAGTGCGAGGAAATGCAACCAAACGGATAAATATCATAGCATGGCAGACCAGGCCCTAAACCTCCAACGCCAACTCTTCTAAAGTGGAAGCTACTACAGGCGGAAAGTTAAAGCATTGCTTTACTTATCCAGCAGCTTCTGTAGCTTGTCTTGTTCTAGACGTATTGGCATTACCTTTCCTAGGCAGGCAGAGAGAGGGATCATGCTGCAGTCTATGCTAATGTCTTGTTGATGTAACGTACATGTACATTTCTATACGGGTACACTGTTCTTGCATATCTGCTTTGCGTCTAAAACATTTCTCAAAACTGTTCCGTGCACGAATGACTATGTCAGTACCGTCGGTTTAACACAGCGGCTTTGTTTGTGAGTGTTACTTCACCGGAACACGGGTGTCTGTCCAGGTCGTTACATGGTTTGTCGCTTTAATGCTTTTATTTGTATGTCCTTTCCCTTTATCAGTCAGGTCTTAGTCAGATATGACTGAGCTACCGTATAACAGTAGACGGTACTACCTGGTTTCTGTTAGCGCCGAGCGTTGGGCGGCGCTTACCAAACCCGACACCCCACATTGTGCCAACGGCTTCGGGCGGAAGAGGGAGGGTACACGCCTTACCCTGGTGCGAGGAAATGCAAGCTAAAGACAAAATTGTCATGGCAGGGCAGACCAGGCCCTAAGCCTTGGTTGGCGACTGGTCTAGGATCGAAGCTCCGACAGGCGGACAGTTACAGCATTGCTTTGCTGATCCGGCAGCTTCTGCAGCTTGTCTTGTTCCAGATGTAGGGGTGTTACCTTTCCTCTGGAGTGAACTAGGCAGGCCGAGAGAGGGATCATGCTGCATGGGCAACACATGATCTCTATATTTTAGCCCAGGCTTTGTGTGCCTTTCCCTTTATATAATAGTCTGTCTCAGTTGACTTGTCGTCTACTTCATTTAGCTCTTTATTTCCGTCTTTAACCCTTAATTACGACTCGCTGGATCCTGACAGCAGCATCACTTGGCTGTTTGTAATTTACTAGGACATGTTTACGTTTTGCTATTTTCTATTTCTTTCTGAACAACCGACTCTCGTGAATCTGTATCAACGCAAGACGATCTGCTCTCACATGGTCTGCGGCTGATTTCGAACCCTAGACTCCGTATCTCGAGGGACTGTGAAAGACGGTCACTGCAACAAAGCTACAGCGCCGGTAACCCACGTTTACCTTTAGGTTAACTTCCCCGAGAAAAACAACCAAAGACACATAAATCTCTTACACCAAATATGTATGTAAACTTTCCCAAGTAAATAATCAATCAAGAATACAGAAATCTCTTACACCAAATATCTAAGTAACCTGTCCAAAGTATATAAACAATCAAAGCTACAGAAATCGCTTACAATAAATTTGTAAGTTAAAGCAAGTATATAAACAAATAAAGATACAGAAATATCTTACCAAATATGTAAGCAGAAAAGAAAAGATCTCTTTTCGAAGCCATAGATATATGGTGGTAGCAGTAGTAGTAGGCCTCTATCAATCCTGAAGGACTATAGAGTTGTGCCGCTGGGGAGGTGCCTGACAGCACCGCTGGTGACTGTATAGTCCGATGCGAGAGTTACAATCTCTGTCACAGTTTCCGCATCTGTAAGACGAGGCCGCAGTAAGTGACATCATATTATGTTTGTGCCTCCTATCCCCAGTTTGTTGGATCAGACTGCGCTAAAAGAGCACCTGTCTGTTCCGTTCATCTCTTCTCCAGGAACATCTGTCTGTTGCAACTCTTTCCCACGTGTCTGGATCTATGCCAAGGATTTTCATATCTTGTTTACACACATCCTTATATCACATTTGGGGGTCTTCCGATTGGCCTCTTCACTGTGGCTAGTTCTCCGTATAGGAGATCTTTTGGAATACGTTCACCCTCCATTATAGATACATAGCCCAGCCACCGGAGGCATCTCTGCTTGAGGAGGGAGTACACTGTGGTAATATCTGCTCTTTCAAGCACGTTTTTGTTTGTTATATGGTCTTTCTACGATATGCCCAGGATACGTCTCAGACATCTCATATGGAAGGAATTCAACTTTCTTTCCTGTCTTGAGTACAAGGTCTAGGATTCAGACCTATAGAGCAGTGTGCTAACAACACATGCTTTAAATACTTTAACTTGTGTACGCTCTGTTAGTCTATTGTTCTCCCAAACTCTCTTAGTTAGCCTTGAAAGTGTTGTGGCCGCCTTTCCAATGCGCTTGTCGATTTCTGTCTCTAAGGAAAGATTATTTGATATTATCGACCCCAAGTAAGCAAAGTCATAGACAATCTTCAGTTCGTAATTAGAAATTTTGATTGAGGTAGGCGCACCGGCAACTTGTTCCATCACTGTTTTTTATTTAGGCTGATGGTGAGCCAAAAGTCTCTGCAGGCAGCTGCAAAAGAATGATCTATGAGCCGTTGCAGATCTTCTGCTGCATGAGTAATCAGTGTTGCATCGTCTGTAACAAGTTGTTCTAGTATGCATCTTGATTATATTTTGGTCTTTGTCTTGAGCCTTGATGACTTAACAAGGTTGATATCAGATCCTGTATGGAGCTATATGCTTTCAATGACAGTCCCAAATGCCTGTCTTAAGAGAAAGGCGAAGAAGATACCAAAAAGTGTAGGAGGAAGCACGCAGCCTGGTGGTAGCCCCATGCTTTTATAGACCAATCGGCATTCGATGAGTGATGTGGTTAATATTGCGCCAGCCGCCTTTCCTCCCCAGAACATTTTATGGTACCCATATAGACTTAGTCGACCAGGCAGTCCAGCTTAATCTTTAAGTATTCGACTCGATGGTGATTTGAGCATCAGACCCCACGGCCGGTAGGCGAGCATGCTAGCCTCTGCGCTCCTGCACCTGGTAGTAGTAGTCACATATTTCAGTGGTGTTAACACTTAACTAAAAACAACAAATATGCTGTAAGAGAACTTACCGACAATATGTACATCATAATACACACACATATGAAGTACTTGAATCTAAAGAAAGTATCTTTGCGGTAGCGAGCAGCACTCATCTCGGTTATATCAGCCTGCCGATGGCTTGTGTAACTGTGTGCTGAGTATCGTATAATGTCATATACTGTGTTCAATGTTCGTTTACGCACTGTTAACTTTATCTGCTAACAGGGGTGTCAGATTCACCTTTGCATATTTTATTTCTGATTTAAAGGTAAGTCAGAGTGTAAACTTTCCAGCCATCACATTGTGTCTACAGTGTTTAACTTCCTCCTTGAATATACGTATGTATACGGTGTACGTTTGAGTGTTGGCGGTGTGTTTTAGAATATAACTCTTGACCATTTCGACTCATTTCAGATAGCGAGTTCAACCGCAACACCGGTCAGTTGGACTAAAATGTTGACTTCTTGTCCTGTACTTGGGGACGTAAATTATATCTACCTCAGAAGTCTGAGAGGGTTCGCCTTATGGCGAAAGACACTTATAATAAGGAAAGCAAATCCACGTGCAAAAATATGTCTAGTGCACAATTAGTAGTAGCACGTTCGGAGCTGTAGCAAGTTGGTCAATAAACAACATAGTGCAGAAAACGTTGGCATTTAGATGTAAGGGGAAAAACACACACACACACGCACGCACGCACGCACGCACGCGCGCACGCGCGCGCACAGAGAGAGAGAGAGAGAGATCATCACCATCATCAAGTGCCCTGCCGGCTGGCGTAGGCATTCTTGGCTTTCCACAGATCTCGGTCTTTGGTGTTCTGGATGAACTCTGCTACTGATATTCCTCCATGCCACCGTCTCAATTCGTCCAGCATCATTTTTCTGTGTCTGCCTCTCTTCCTCTCGATCTTTTCAGTTGCCACGATGTTCTCCAGTGAGAACAAAGACAGCTGTTTGTCTCTTTCTTATTGTTGTATATAGTGTTCTAGTTTCATTAGCCTGTTTCAGGCATTCGTTGTTAGTTACTCTGGCAGTCCAAGGAATTCGCAATATTCGTCTTAAAAATCACATCTCTGTTGCTTCTAAGTTCTTCCTAATTTGTCCATTTACATTCCAATATTGGCTGCCCTACAGCAAAACTGGTTCTATATATAGCACTAGCTGACCCGGCCCGGCTTCGCCCAGTCCCTGGTGGGGAGCATCTCATTTAATTCATATAAGTAGTCATATAAGCTCCCGTTCCCGTTCCCGACTATCTGTCTGTCTGTCTGTCTGTCTGTCTGTCTGTCTCTCTGTTTGTCTATCTATCTATCTCTGTCTGTCTGTCTGTCTGTCTGTCTAATAGACCCATCCCTCTGTCTCTCCCTCCGTCTATCCCTCCCTCCCTTCCTCCCTGTCTGTTTGTCTATCTATCTATCTATCTATCTATCTATCTATCTATCTATCTATCTATCTATCTATCTATCTACCTATTTATCTATCTATCTATCTATCTATCTATCTATCTATCTATCTATCTATCTATCTATCTATCTATCTATCTATCTATCTGTCTGTCTGTCTGTCTGTCTATCTGCCTGCCTGACCCGGCCCGGGTTCGCCCAGTCCCTGGTGTGAAGCATCTCATTTAATTCTGAGTAGGTAAGAATCCGCTCTGCCTTCAAAATGTTGACGTGAAGATTTTCTTCCTGCAGCTGCTTCTGTATTTGTTGATCAGTAAGCTCCATTTTTAGCCGCTTGACCACCCATCTGACTGTGTTTGAATCAGTGTTTCTGATTCTGGTGTCTTGGTCCTCCTTCCTCTCACAAGTTTTTGTGTTCGTCTGTGGGTAGTCGTCGCTCTTCTTATTGGTAGTTTCATTGACTGTAGGTTCAGATACTTTATTACAGCTTGCATGCAGACTCTCCAAAGGCAGGTTCGTCTTCTTGATAGTCTGGTCGGTTTTCTCACTATGCATCTTGGAAGCTGCTTGTTTCTTTGTGCTATTACGACGTGCCATTTTCCCCCCGTATCAGGCTGCTTGAAATGTGTAAGGCGTCTTGGCTTGATAGCGCTGAGAAGTGCTGTCAAGCGAATCGTGTCGATATGATGGCGGAAAACACTAAAGATGCGATGATATTGTTCAACATCTTTTAGATAACTTCTTAAGTATAGAAAGATGAGTTACAATGTTATGCATTATGCATTATTTTTATGTAAAATTTGAAAAGGCCTTAAAGATTGTATCAATATTTATTATAACTCATATGCCGATAAATAACTATAGACAAAGAGTTTATAAATCTTTGAAAACGATACAACAATATGACTATAAGTTATACAACAATGTTATTAAAAGTTATGCCCCTTGAAATAACTTTTTATAGAGTTAAGTCCCTTCTCTATATATAAATTTTAATGAAAAATGAAAAATGAAATAATACTGAGTAAGCAGGCGATTTCACACTAAAAAAATATCACAGTTGGCAGCTCTGGAATGAAAGGAAGACGTGTAGAAAATTTCATCTCAATCGGATGGGCCGTTAGCGAAAAAATAAAGGACATACATATTTACATACACTTTGTTTTATATATATAGATTTTAGCACTCTCTTTCTTACATTCATTGATAGAGACTTATTGCATAAGATACTTTTCATTTTCTGTAATGCGGCTTTTGCCTGCCCTATTCTGCTCTTAATCTCCGTTGCACATCTTCCATCTGATGTTATAAGTGCCCCTCATCATCATCATCATCATCAAGTGCCATGCCGGCTGGCGTAGGCGTTCATGGCTCTCCATAGATCACGGTCTTTGGTTTTCTGGATCAACTCTACTGCCCCTGGTTATTAAAAATTATCCACTTGGTTGAGTATTTCCCCTTCTATTTCTATGTCACATTTTGATGTCCCCATTTTCTTTGATATCACCATTGTTACTGTTTTATTGATATTCAAGGAGAGTCCTTTCTGTGCACTCTCTGTTACTACATTATCCGCCACCAATACTGTGTCATCTGCATAGCGTATATTGTTTATATTATATCCTCCGATTAGTATTCCTGGCTTCTCTTTGATCTCTCTCATTATTACTTCGCAATGTAGGGAGAAGAGATCTTGTGACAAGACACACCCCTGTCATACTCCTAGCTTTATCTGTTCGTAACTACCCGCTTTATTTCTCATTTTAATTGACGTTACTTGGTTTCACTATATATTCTTTATTATTCTTAAATCTTTCCCATCAATGTTGATATCTTCCAACGTTTCAATCAGCTCATCATGTTTTACTTTATCAAATGCCTTAGTATAATCTATGAAGCATAAATATATGTCTCTCTGTTTCTCCATTGACCTTTCGATTAGTTTTCGTAATATATATATATATATATATATATATATATATATATATATATATATATATATATATATATATATATATATAGCATTGTTTGTACCCTTCCCTTCCATAAAACCATACTGTTCTTCACTAATGTCTATGTTTATTTTCTTTCTTGTTCTTCTCATTATAACTCTGAGTAGAAGCTTAGTGACATGGTTTATGAGGTTAATTGTACGAACATTTTCGCATTCAATTGCTCCTTCACTTTGGTATTGCTATAAATACAGAATTTAGCATATCGCTCGGTAAATATTCACTGTTGGAAATACCATTCAGCATTTTGTTTAATATATCTGCCCCAATTTATCCCAAAACTTCTAATTCTTCTACTGTGATTTCATCTGGCCCAGCTGTTTTTCTTTTCTTCATATTTTTCATAGCATCAGCGACTTCTTCTTTTAGAATAGGTGAACCTTCTAAGTTACTTTCTTCTCTTAATTCTTCCCTTTAGCCATTATATAATTCTCTTATATACTCATTCCACCTCTTCATTATAGCACCTTCCTCCAATAATATCTTTCCCGTTTTTGATATCAAACACCCTGTATTTATTCTTATTTTACTTCCTGTGAGCTCACTGATTTGCCTGTGCATACTCGTATGATCTTTACTGGAATTCAATTCAATTTATTTTTCATTGCTCGTTTAACCAACTTTCTTTTGCCTTCACACATTTATCTCATATTTCTTTATTTATCTTAGCATACTCTTGCTTGTCATTTTTATTCTGTTACCTTTTGTCCAACAGCATTAAGATTTCATTAGTCCATTTTTTTTTCTTAGCTTTTTGGCTTCTCTCCGATAATATTTCTTTGCTAGTTTGATGAATGGAGTCCCTTAACATGTCCCAGTGTTCCTACTCTGCATTTTAGCTATTGCATTGTACCTATTTTTCACAGTCACTCTGTATTGTTCTTGAATTTCTTTATCTACTTTCAGAACCTATTTATTAAGTCTCAAGTTCTAACCCACTTTTCCCCTCTCTTTAATCATACTTTTATTTGTCCACATATTGGTTCATGATCACTATTACAGTCAGCACCACGCAATGAGTTTACATTAATTAATGCATTTCTAAATCTTTTATTAATAAGTATGCAGTCAATTTGGTTGCGTATTTTCATATCGGGGCTTTTCCATGTGTATAGGCGTCTCTTATGGTGTTTACACCCTGTGTTTCCAATTATCATATAATTAATACTTGCCCATTCTATTAGTTTCTCTCCTCTTTCATTTCCTGTACTTATACCGTAATTCCCCGCTATATCCTCTATTTTTCACTTTCCTACTTTTGCATTAAAATCTCCCAGCATTATTTTTATTTCTTGTGATCCAATGTGAGCTATTGCCGTTTCTACTTCATTGTAAAAGTTTTGTATTTCTTCATCATTACTGCTTGTTGTTGGTGCATATACTTGTATAATATTTATATCTATTGGTTTGCCTTTGATTTTGACCATTATAACTCTATCTGAAATACACCAGTATCCATTAAGTGACGTGGCAATTTTTTCATCGAGTATTATTCCTACATATTTTTCATGTGTGTCCCCTCCAGAATAAATTACTGTGTGTTTGTCGGTTATAATTTTGCCAGATCCCTTCCATCCCATCTCACTTATGCCTAGTATATTCAGTTTTATGTTTTCCATTTCTCTTAGAACATTGTTTAATTTTCCTAGCTCATTTAATGCCCTAATATTTCATGTTCCTACTCTAAATTTATTTAGTTTATTTATAGTTTTAGTTTTGCCATCCATAGCTGGATGACGGCCTGGTGTCACCTTTGGCTCATGACTGTCCCTACCGGACGAGGATGTCCTAAGGCAGCCATTAAAGTCGTTCCCTATCTCTGAAATGTGTGTTGCTATGAAATCTTCAGGAGAGAATCATGTCTCGATTTAACACAATTTGTATCGTAGTAGAGGGCGACCCTGAGATCTCCTACCCATCTTTAACTCACCAAAAAAGATGTTTGGTATTCTACCATCATCCATCCTCCTAACGTGTCCTATCCATCTAAGTCTGCGAAGACTGAGCATGAAACACACCGGCACACAATATACTTCAATATTTGTGATTTTGTCTTGCCACTTAATACCAAGTATTCTTCACAGGCACCGCGTATGAAAGCTGTTTAAATGTTTCTCTTGGTGTGAATTTGTTGACCAGATTTCATTGCTATAAAGAAGAGTACTAAGGAAACAGGCTTAGTAGACGAGGACATTTGTATTGGCAGTAAGCTTCCTGTTCTCCCATACTCTTTTTGCTAACATGTACATTGTTGTTGCTGCCTTACCAATCCGGATGTTGATTTCCTGATCAGGGGATAATTTGCTATTTACCACTGATCCTAGATATGTAAAATGGTCTACTATCTCCAATTCAGCGTCGTCAATAAAGATAGATGGTACCCCATGTGCACCTTGTGACATAATCTGTGTCTTCTTTTTGTTAATTGTTAAACCAAATTCAGAACAAGCATTGGAGAACGCAGATAGTAGATGTTGTAATTCTTCCTCAGAGTGGGTCGTAATTGCAACATCATCCTCAAAAAGCATCTCTCTGATTAGTACCATCCTAATTTTGGTCTTGGCCTTCAATCTCTGAGCATTATAGAGGCCGCCATCTGAGCGTGAGTGAATGTATATACCGGCATCCTGATCACGAAAGGCATATTTCAGTAGTATAAGTGAAAAGTGTATTTCAAAGAGGGTGGGGGATAGTACACAACCTTGCTTAACTCCACTCTTGATTTCAAACTCTTCTAAAGTTGCACCATCAAACTTTATTATGCCCTTCATGCCTGTGTGGAACGATTCCACAATGGACAGAAGAGTTGGTGGGCAGCCAATCTTCTTTAGTGCCTTGAAGAGACCCTCACGACTGACCAAATCCTTTGTGAGGTCGATGAAGGCAATAAACAGTTGTTGATTTTGTTCCCGGCATTTCTCTTGCATTTGTCGCAATGAGAATATCATATCAGTGGTAGACCGGTTCTGTCGGAAACCGCATTGTGATTCGGGGTAGACTTGATCTCCTAGGACTTGAAGTCTGCGCAGAACAATTCTGGCAAATACTTTCCCAACAATACACAGAAGTGAGATACCCCTAAAGTTGTTACAGTGGCTTCGATCGCCCTTGTGCTTGTACAGCATTATGATGCTTGAATCTTTGAAATTCTGTGGGACTTGTCCGTCTCGCCAGAATAGCTCTATTAGCTGGTTGATGTGTAGAGTGAGTGTTTCTTGCACACTCCTGATTACCTCTATTGGAATCCCATCCTTACTTGGGGCATTGCCAGATGCAAGTTTATTTATAGCACACTCGACTTCTGTTATGGTAGGAAGTGTGTCCAGGTGGTCAAAAGTTGGCAGGGCCTCTATGGCGTTGAGGGCATCATCCGCTAGTTTGGTCTCACTTCAGTAAAGCTCTAAATAGTGCTCTACACGTCTATCTATCTGCTATTTTTTATCAGTTATGATTTCTTCAGTTAAGGTTTTCAGTGATGCATTTCTTTTAATCATTGGACCACAGGCTTTCTTTATCCCTTCATACATGCTTCTGGTGTTTCCCTTATCACTTGCGATTTGAATGGACTCACATAACGTGATCCAATAGTCATTTTCTCACTGCCTGGCAGCCTTTTGCACATCCTTCCTAGCTTGCTTCAGCTCACTGAGAGTGTTACGCGTTGTTCTTTCCTTGCTTCTTAAGAGACCTATATTATTCGTCTAGTCAGTGGAAAATCCTGGACACATGGTTCTTCCGTTCCAGGTTGCAAGCCGTAGTTTGAGGTTTCTATTTTTCTTTTTATTTGTGCCTGGTGCCTTTGTTTTACAGCCTACGATGCAGAGTTTGTCCTAGCCCCAAGCACCCATTGAAGCAGTCAGGCTGTGGCGGATCAGCACCCAATTGGCCGGGGGCTGCCCAGCTTGAGGCGGGCGGTAGCTGATCAGGGACACCTGTAGGTGTCTCACACCGTCAGAGGCAACCCTTGGCGCCCCATGTCTTCGCCAATTGACAACGACTTATAACCCGTAAATATTGCCTCTCGCTTTGTTTCCGAGATCGGTTAAGACCAGGGATGGAGTTATTGCCTCTCCATAGCACAAAGCCTGGGCTAAAATAAAGAAACCATGTGTTGCCCATGCAGCATGATCCCTCTCTCGGCCTGCCTAGTTCACTCCAGAGGAAAGTTATACATCTGGAACAAGACAAGCTGCAGAAGCTGCCGGGTCAGCAAAGCAATGTTCTAACTGTCCGCCTTTCGGAGCTTCGATCCTAGACCAGCTTCCAACCAAAGCTTAGGGCCTGTTCTGCCCTGCCATGACATTTTGTCTTTAGATTGCATTTCTTCACACCAGGATAAGGCTTGTACCCTCCCAATTGTGCTCTTCCGCCCGAAGCCGCAGGCACAATGTGGGGTGTCGGATTTGGTAATCGCCGCCCAACATTTGGTGCTAACAGAAAGCAGGTAGTACTGTCTACTGTCATACGGTAGCTCTGACACACTATATATATATATATATATATATATATATATATATATATATATATATATATATATATATATATATATATATATATATTAGGAGCGTTCATTTGAAATCCGTTCGTGCCGCGTACGTTGAACATGATCATATCATAGTCATGTGATAATTACTGACCAATGAATAAAAGAGCACGTGCTTATCGTCCCATGATGCATAGGTTCTGTTTCTGATCGTTGAGAAAATTGCCGGGTTGATCCAAAATCCTTCCAAGAAGCTCAAATGGCGGTGATTCAGTTTCTTTAATTTGAAAGATGTCGACCAGTAGACATTCATCGAAGAATACAGCCAGCGTAAGGTAGAAAATGTGTGTCGAAGACAGCAGTGACAGACTGGGCACGAATGTTTCGGAAAGGACGTCAGTTCACGTCAGATCTTCGACGACCGGGTCAAGCGCATATTGTTGCAACAGAAAAGAAACCATCACCAAAATTGATGCAGCAGTACAGATGAACCGTTGTCGAAGCATACGATTGCTAGCGAAAGAATTTGATGTGTCAATTGGGACAATTCTAAAGGTCGTTCATAAGAAACTGCAATATCGGAAGGTGTGTTCACAGTGGGTACCAGGATGTTGAACGACCACAATAAAGAGGAACGCGTGGGATGGTGTTTGAACCACTTGCTGCTTTACAGAGTGGAGGATTATGAATTTATCTTCCGCATAGTGACAGGCGATGAATCATGGTGTCACCATTTTGAGCCGAGAAGCAACAGAGAGGGCATGCAATGGAAGCATGCTGGATCACCAAAAACCAAAAAAAAATTCAAGTTACAGGTTTCCGATGGTAAGGTTATGCTAAGCGCATTTTAACCTTTAACTGTTCTTCAACAGTCGTTGGAGTCTGTGATGTCGTTGGGACAGGGGTAGTGTCAAAGACTGAAACACATGGGAAAGAGGTCTGCCGCAAGATAGAAGACCACCGGGAAGAGTGGTCAACCTCAAGTAGATTAGAGGTAACATAGTGCCCCGATATAAGGGCAGGGTAGGTGATAGAAAGGGGGACTATTAACTAGTTCTCTCATAAGACACGGAGGCATCGACCAGATAGTTAGTACTCTGGTCACGACAGAATCACGCCTACGTGATAGCCACGGAGAAGAGTGCCACTAAACAGGAGAACGGCTGCTACAAGCGTGCTGAGTATAACAGCACGCAAAAAGCCGAAGGACGCAACAAGGTCCTTCCGCGTGCTGTGTAGCCACGCGTGTAGGAAAAGGGAGACTGGGGACTGACTTCGTAGAGAGCAGATCGTTTAGTGTCGATAGGAGTTTTTTGTAGCCAATTAGATAGAGATTAGCAATAGGGTTTAGGAAACTAGAGATAGGCAATTCTGTGGCTTTGTGTGTGATTTGATAGCGACTGTTTTGTAAATGTAAAGAGCCAACGGCAATAAAATGTACCATTCATTTCCTCTCACACGACTTGCAAGTTTCTTGTGTGGTGTAGGAGAAGTAATCCTATGATGCCTGACACATTGGTTGTTGACAGGCTAGGATTTAATGTGGTGCCAGAAGTGTGGCTTGAACAAATGTTCAAGCTATTACACTTACCCACGGCTCTAGACTAAGGTTACGAATAGTGAATTACAGGTTTAATTTGTGTCAGTGACTGATGACGTGTGCAGACTAGAACGAGTTGCGAGCTAAACTGTGCCTATCGTGACAAAATAATGCTTATTTGTGCTTATTAAAATATTATTTAGTTAAATCATGTGTTCTTCGAAGTTGTAAGTATTCATATTATTAATTTCTTTCATTGATTTATGTAATTATTTATGTGTTTATGAATAATTATCAAAGATGATTCATGGCGGAGCGATACACAGCCAGCAGCATTATCGATTTTTGCAAGCTAAAAATAGCGCTGCGCCTCTGACGTATTACGATTGACAAGCAGTTGTTCTACGCCATTCGCATTCAGCATCTGAGTGTTTACAAATCGCCAAGCTGCTGCCCGCCTGAATCTGTGCTTTATATTAATTATTATTTGTTTATTTCAGTTAGTAAATGAATATATTTATTTATTGAAACAATATTATTATATTTTTATTTACTTAAAAGCATTTATTGAATTTTTTTTGTACTTTTTATATTTGTTTATTGTCACGATGGCACAACTTTTGGCCATGCAAATTAAACTTGGTCTGCACAAAACTTCTATAGATTAAACTAGGTTAGGGACGAAAGGCATAAAACGTTAGAACGAAGACAGGACATTGACAATTTAATATTAATTAAACTATATTCTGTTTGCCCGTGGGCATGTCATTGGGATTGTACCAAATTGTCAAATATTATATGTCGTTTACTATTTGTTAATTGTTGCTGCTCTGTAAACCAGGGTGAACAACAGCTGATTAGAAAACTCGTGTGTATGCCGAAGTGCCAAACGAGGTGACCTGTGTTACCGGATTGGTGTTCCTGATTCTCGGGAACATTAAGTTGAGTATAACCTACGTATTTGGCATGCTATGTGATTAATAGTGCATCTCTTTTTCAGCTTGTGATGCATTAGCATATTTTCGTGCTCTGTTTTTCAGGGAAATTTTTTTTTCCAGGTTATAAACTAAGAGTCCAATTTGCAGTGCTCAGATATTAAGAAACATAACATATCAAAGATAAATAAGTGATTAAAGACTTCAGTGCGGGTCATTGCTAGCTAATAGGCCAACAACATGGCAACTTTATCTGATTTCATAAAAGCTGGTAAAGAGTTACAATACACAGGAAAGGAGCTAGAACAATATGCTGATCAAAAATTTAAAGAAGCAAAAGATGCTGAGAGAGCTGAACGGACACGAAAAGAAGATGTGGAGAGAGATGAACGCGCACGAGAAAGACAACACCAAAAGGAGATTGCAGAACTAGCGGAGATAACAAAACAGAAGCAGTTAGAACATGATAAGGAAATTAACTCTTTCGCTACCGTGATCCCATCTATCGGCACGATGTATTTCCCGAGATGGCAGTCCGCCGTTTTAGTGCCACAAAATGATCAGTGGTTTATTTCACATATTTCTGCTCCGTTTCGGAATTTTAAGTTACAGTAAACTAAAAAGTCGTACAGCCGAAAGATCTCTACGCCATTTTGGTGCGGTCATTCGTTTTATAATTTTGGATTCTTGTGAATTTTCAGTTTTAAGGTAGTGTTAATTTGTTTTTTCACAATGGAAACGCCCACCAGTTTGCGTCCACGTAGTATGACTTGAGATCAAGCTAGATTATTGTTTATAACTGTTTTAAACAATAGTGATTCCCTTATCAGTGAATATTTAGAAAGAATTTTTAGTTGTGTCTAAAGTTTTAGCACGTGGTGATAAAGAAAAACCAGTGAATGTTCGTCAACAGCTGAGTGTTTGACAACGAAGCACGAATGGCTGAAGTTTACGTCTGTCATTATTGCTATGGGACTTGATCCAAGACCATGTATCAAAGACTACTGGTGTACAAGTGCACATTTATATACTCCTTGGTATGCCACTGCCACTACGTTTCCCAGTAATCAATTAGAAAATTATAATATATTTATCACACCATGTTTCATGTATGTCAACCTGAGGGTACCCACAAAAAAAAAAAAAAAAAAAAAAAAATTGATCCTCTTGTTGACATGATTCTGAAGAATATCCAGGAAGCATTTTACCCATTTGAAAATGTGTCCATTGATGAAATGATTATTTGGTGGAAGGGCTAAATAAAGCTAAAAAACAAACATGCATTGTTGTCTCTACAAAGTCTGTAGTTAGAACTGTTGAGAGTGGATTGCGAAAACCGCAAAGCAAGCCGAAGATGGTCTCCATGAAAATAACACGGCGATGAATGGCTGCGACAGAATGGACCAAATGGTTGGATATTATAATATCCATGATAGGAAAACCATTAAGTGGTGGAAGAAGATCTACTACTAGATCTTTGAAATTGCACAGATCAATGCTCACATCCTACATTCCATATGGCAAACAGAGAAAGGAGGATAAAAATTGTTATAGAAGGATTTCAAGTAAAGGAAAGTGCTCATCGCAAAGTAGCTCAGAGTATTCCTGAAAGTTTGACACTCTGCCTGCCGAAGAATTTCAGTCTGTTGCAGGAAATTATGCCGAAAGATTTACATGAGCCAAGCATTTAATTTAATGAATTATAATAGAAATAATATAATATAAATAATAGAATTTGTCGGTGTCAATAGAGACTGTGTTTTTTGTAGCACTCGAACTAAACGACACATATCATCTTTTGTTTGCTCCGGCTGCACTAATAGACCAGACTTGTGCGCCAAAGTTTGCTTTGCAGCCTATCACAAATAGACTGCCACATATAGTAAATAAAAACAAACAGACATGACAATTAAATGTAAATCTGCCAAGTGTTCTCCTAACTTTTGTCTGAAAAAAGAAAAATACATGATTCAGAATCTGCGGCAAAACTTCTTTTCGGATGATTGATTCGGAGCAATTGTATTTATAGTTTAGAAAAGTGTTGTTTGTGCAGTAAATTCAACAGGATTAGCAGTGATCAGGATATTGGATAACAACGCCCCCTTGGTAAGTACAATGTTTACATTATTTTTACCTACTTTTGTCCACATATTTTACAAATTATATTATTATTTTTATTTTATTTACAACCTAAAGCAGAAATTCTCCTACCAACATATTCCTTGTGCAATCCCCTTTATTTTGATATATAATACAACATTTCTGCTACAATTCTAACCATTTTCATAACATTATTGCGACATACACCAACTTCCAGATTGCGGCCATTAGTTTTTTTCATTTTTGTGACAAAGACATGGTTCAGAATATGCACCAAAACTTCCTTTTTGTTGATTTAAATGAGCAATACTGTTTATATTCTTGAAGACAAGTGGTGTTTGTTTGATTATTCAGTAAATTAAACATTATTAGCAGTATAGGAGTGTAGAAAACACATTCTAAGTGCAATGTTTACATTATTTTTACCTACTTTTGTCCAATTATTTTACAAATTATATTATTATTTTTATTTTATTTACAACCTAAAGCAGAAATTCTCCTACCAACATATTCCTTGTGCAATCCCCTTTATTTTGATATATAATACAACATTTCTTCTACAATTTTAACCATTTTCATAACTTTACTGTGAGAGACCCCACCTTCCAGATTTCAGCCATTATTTTTTGTCATTTTTTGTTAAAAAGACATGGTTCAGAATATGAACCAAAACTTCTTTTTGGGTTACTTTAATGAGCAATACTGTTTATATTCTTGAAGACAATTGGTGTTTGTTTGATTATTCAGTAAATTAAACATGATTAGCAGTATAGGAGTGTAGAAAACACCTTATAAGTGCAGTTTTTAAAATAATTTTTACCTCTTTAATTTCAGTTGTTATTATTAAACCTCTCATTATTGTCATAATATTTGTAACCTATCAATTAATTATTAACCCTGTCATGTTCCTTGTGCAATCCTCTTTAATTTGATATGTAATACAATAGATCTGCTACCATCTTAACCATTTTAAAAGCATTATTGTAACACACCCCTAGTTCCAATTTTCTGCCATAAATTTCTGTTTGGTCACAGCCCAGTTTTTGTTTGGTAGTGAAAGAGTTAAGCAACAACAGTTAGAACAAGATAAAGAAATTAAACAGAAGGAACTAGAATTACAACAGAAGCAGTTAGATCAGGAGAAAGAACTAAAGCAAAAAGAGATAGATGAAATGGCAAGAGTTAAGGAAAAACAAATACAAGTAGAATCAGAAACACAGTTACAGATGAAAAGTATGGATGTAGATCCACACTTAGAGATCTCTGCTACTAAACTAAAAAGTCAACAAGAAGAAAATAAGTTCAATAAATACAAAAATATTATCAAACCATATTGTAAAGAAGACTCCATATCAGCCTGGACAGAAAATGTCGAGTATCAATTTAAATACCACCAAGTTCCAATAGAGATGTGGGCTATGATTTATATGAAGAACCTGAGTGGTGAGCCCCTTAAAGTGATAGAATCAATACCAACTGATCTTAGATCTAACTATCAGTACATCCATGATAGGATAATGCAACATTTTTTACTTGATACCCCTGGGTATCAGGTTCAGTTCTCAAATTTAAAACCAAAACCTAGTGAGACTTTCATTGATTACGTCTCAAATGTTCAAAGTGTACTAAATAGGTGGCTTAAAGCAGCTAACATAGGTAAAGATTTTGACAGACTTAAAAATCTAATAGCCATGGATAAAGTCATATCCACTATACCATCTCCTTTTGCTAAATTCCTGCAGCAGTCAGACATTGAGACCATAGAACAATTTGAAAAGAAAGGCTCTGCATATTTTTCCTCAAATAGAGAGATTTTTAAGACTTCAAATGACTCTGAAATAGTTTCCTTTGTAAAGGACCAACCTAAAAACTATCAAAGTAATAGAAAACCATTTCATAAGTTGATAAGAAAGATAGGAAAGTGTCAAAATGTATCTACTGTCAACTTTTGCATGACACTTATTCTATGTGTGATAAATCGCCAAACTATCCGGCGCATCTTGAAAATGTTATTAAGATGCAACAAAACAAGCGATCTGCATACAGGCGTGCAATCAAATGCTTCTTTTGTTCCAGCTACGGCCATTACTCAAATAAGTGCCTGGGCCGCCAACGTATGAAAGCCAACAATGCTATTTTGATTGATACATCTTCTGATAGTGGTAGTGAGACTGAGTGTGAAGTCGAGAATGTATTACCTTTAAGCAATCTGAAGATGTCTGTTGTATGAACGATGTGTTAAGCTTTGACAATTGTGACCAATGTCACCAATTTCATGCAGACGGCAAACTTACATGTGGGCATAATGTAACATCCTCCTTGGAGAATGCAAATGCAGCTATAGCCTCTAGAGGCAATCTATTGTTTCACTCTGCAATGCTCAATGAGAAGCCATGCCGATGTTTGCTTGACAGTGGGAGCTCTATTATTGGAGTGAAAAAGGAACTTGTTAATCCAAAGGATTATACTGGTGACTCTGTAAAATGCCGGACTTTTTCTGGTAATATAGAAACCTATCCTCTGGCAAGAGCCCGTATAAACACCCCGTTCCTTTCTGGTACCTTTACTTGTGCAATACTAGACAACACTTGTACTGATTTAATTCTTGGATGTCTACCCCAGCTAAGGCACTGTACAGATGAAGAAATATCTGTCTGGGAGGAGAAAAATGGTTTCACTCCAGTGAACAGTGCAGATATCATCAAACATCACAGTCCTAACAAAAGTGCTAGACCCATAACACTTGAAACTGATCAAGACGTAATGGTGCTACTACCAGACAAGCATAATAAAATACTTACTTCATGGCAAGGGCCTTTCAAGGTGATACAAAGACTTTCAGATGTTGACTATGAAATATCGATAAACGGACACTTAAAGATATTCCATGTCAACATGTTGAAACCTTACTTTTCACGACAAGAGACAGAAGTAGAGACAGACGAACATAGTGCACCCACACATAGTGATCAGACGACAGACGTACACAACGCAACTACACTAGTTAGCGAGACTGGCAAATCCGACGAGTCCCATACATCTAGTGAGAATACAGAATACGCACTTAGCACCACCACCGTACTGAATCAGGTAGACGACGACGGAATGGAACTACCTGTTCCTATTGTAGACAAGACGGCGACTTTAGATAGCATACGGATAGAACAGGGACTAACAGACGGTCAACGACGACAACTATTAGAATTAGTGACAGAGTATAAAGACATATTTTCTGACATTCCAGGTAGGACGGACAGAATCGAGCACTCCATTCTTCTTTCGGACTCTAAGCCTATTAAATGCAGGCCGTACTCAATCCCACTTAGCTATAGGGAAAATCTAAATAAGGAAATACTTGATTTAGAAGCTAGTGGGATCATCCAGAAGTCTACATCTGAGTACTCCTTTCCAATCGTCCTAATTAAGAAAAAAGACTCCACAATTCGTTTATGTGTGGACTATCGAAAGCTCAACAACGTCACTAAGATCGACGCAGAACCAATTCCTTCCTGCGAAGATCTTATTCTTGACATGTCCACCTCCAAAATCTTTTCTAAATTAGATCTTACTAAGGGATATTGGCAGGTCCCTATGGAAACTCAATCCATTCATCTTACTGCTTTTTCAACACCTTTAGGACTTTACGAGTGGCGTTTTCTTCCTTTCGGACTTCGAAACGCTCCTGCCACTTTCGTACGCTTAACTAGAGATCTACTGCATGGAGTGACGAATACAGTGACGTATATAGATGATATATGTGTCCATACTGATGACTGGACAACACACCTACTGAAACTAAGACATGTCTTTGATAGGTTGCGATTCTTCGGTCTCACTGTCAAACCGAGCAAAGTCGAATTGGGCCTAAAAGAAATTGATTTTTTGGGTCATGTCATTTCACAAGGTCAACTAAAGACTGACAATAGAATCATTACCAAAATTATGAACCTGACCATGCCTACCACAAAGAAGCAGGTCAGAAGCCTTTTGGGGTTAATAAATTACTATAGCAAATTCATACCAAACTTAGCTGAAATTACAAGTGTATTTTCAAATGTTTTAAAAGCATCTGTAAAACTAGATGTCAAAGATGCATTATTAATGTCTGCATTGTCAAAATTGAAAATCCTGTTTAGTAATGTACCAATCCTCCGCTTGCCTAATCCTAGGCTCGTTTATTATCTTAGGATAGATGCCAGCAGAATCTCCATCGCTGTAGTGCTAGGCCAATTTTATGAGGGCATCTTCCATCCGATTTGCTACGTGAGCCGTAAGATCACACCTGCCGAGTCCAGATATTCCATATCAGAGTTGGAAGCCCTAAGCGTCATCTATGCGGTGAGGAAGCTTCATCGATTTCTAGCGGGTGTTCACTTCGTTGTCCAGACTGACAACTCCCCAATCACGGTCATACAAAGTGGTGTGCATCGGAATGACCGTATATACAGGTGGTCGCTAATACTACAAAACTATACGTTTAGTATAGAGCATATTAAGGGTAAGGACACCATTCTGGCTGATACCCTTAGTCGACCATCTGAGGTAGAAATACCGCAGATTCCGCATATAAGTGTAGAGTAATAGATTATTAGTACATTAGAATATTCTATGAAAAATATTTTACAAATACATAGACATTATGTGTTGAACTATGTACTAAGAACAGCGAGCTACCAGGTGTACGTAGACAAAAGAAGAACTGTGCTCCGAGAACAAATATATCACCGTGTGAACTGGGACAGCTCGTTACTAACTAAGCTCCACATGTGTTCCGGTGAAACATTTGTGTTAAGCAGAGAAAAACAGTGTCAGAACATTACATAAATCCAGACACGAAAATACTGGTCTACGACACAATCGAACTCTACAGGTGCAATACCCATAGGACACAAGTATGACTGTGTAATGTGTTTAATATACCCAGGACAAGTGTGGATATATAGTATGCCAATGAAAGCAATTTTTGAACATTAGGGCAACGACTAACCTGAGGTATTTAAATACTATGTATATATAAACTTATTGTGATATGTATTATAACATTTTAATATAGTGATAAATTATAGGTAGATTAGGTCACTTTAATTTACATTTAGAGTTAGACAATATAATAGTTTTCATTTTCTTGTAATTAGTTTAGATAGGATTAATTAGATAGATCAGTAATTTACCCACTTACTTACCTTAAAAGTAGAATAGGATAGTAATTTAAACGTAATAACAGCTAATTATAAACTAGAATAAAAAGTTTAGATAATATTAGTACCATTGAGGTTTATTACATTTCACTTTGTTTCATTTCATTTGAGTTCATCCCATCTTAATGAACCAATCCATTTAACAAACGTGATCATGTAGTTTTAGGATTAAAGTACATCATTATCATAGGATAAAAAGATTATACAATTAAACATACATCATTTACACCATTTAGAGTAAAAATATCAATCATATATTTTTCCATTTAAAAACATTAGTTATAATTTTGTTATATTTCACATTACCCATGTTAGAAAGGTACATAATTGATTACATTTCACATTACCCATTTCATAAAGGTACATAACTCATCTCACATCAATTTCATTTTAAATAGTTAGATTACGTCCCTTAAATTAGATAAACATTAGAATTAATGTGGCAAATTAAATTAGAATAGGTAACACAATAGATACATATTTTTAGAACTAGTATGTCAGTATTTAGAGTATTATTTCAGTAGAATATAGTAGTTACTAATACCAGGGTACAAACCATCAACCCTTTTTCTTACATGTAAATATGTGTAAATACATGACTCGTGCAGCAATTTATGCACAGTCATTTAGCTCAACTTTGTCAAACTGAGCCAAACTTATACAGTGTTACTCCAAGGTTTTTAAACAATTGTGAGGGTAAAACATGTGTGACAGAAGTGAGGGTAAAAGATGTGTGATAGAAGTGTGAAAGTGAGAGCGAATGTAAATGATACAGGAGATGGTGAAATCGGCGGAGTTTTTCTGCCGCTCAACGCGACTTTTTGTTTTTTGTCTGCGTCAAGTGTTTGCTTTCGATGTTGAAAATGTGCTGTCTTGAATGTGTTTTGTGTAGTTTAGTGTAGATCTTAGAGAAAGTATTTTAAGTATCATAAGACGGAAACGTAGTCACGAATTAGTGTTATACACTTGTTTGTGGCCACATTTAACCGAATTATGGCACTTGAAAACTAACTTACATACACATGGTAGTTAGATACACATGTTAGAAGTTAGATTATACTATTAGTTAGATGCAAACACGCAAACAACCAGAAAAACAAACATATAAATTGCATACATTTTTTGTAGATCAAAGGGAGATAACTCCGGGTCAGGGGACATAATAGACAACGAAACACTAACTTAACAGTGAAAGATAACTTTACACGCGGAAGCGAGATAGGTAAAGCCTGTCGCACACAGCTTGTGTAATGGTTGTTTAATATTATATGGGGGACATGAAGCAATTCATGTGTCGACCCTAAGAAAGTCAACTTTGTATGGGTAGTGAGTTAATTTACTATTTGAGGGCAGGTCTTATAAGACAACGGTCCGGTTCAGACATACCTCTAAATAATATAATATTGCGATTGAGAAGAGGGCTCACGCCAACCAGACAAGTTTGTGGCGATTGCCAGTAGCCAAGTAAAGTGATACTACATTGTGACGATAGTCAGTAGAAGTCTATTAAGTTACCCAAAGCCAGATTATCAGCAGTCTTTGACAAAAATTAGATACACTAATTTTTTACAAGCCTCTTGCGTCACAACCAATGAGTCAAAGTTGACGACGCAACACAGGAGGGGAGGGTGTATGTCAAAGACTGAAACACATAGGAAAGAGGTCTGCCGCAAGATAGAAGACCACCGGGAAGAGTGGTCAACCTCAAGTAGATTAGAGGTAACATAGTGCCCCGATATAAGGGCAGGGTAGGTGATAGAAAGGGGGACTATTAACTAGTTCTCTCATAAGACACGGAGGCATCGACCAGATAGTTAGTATTCTGGTCACGACAGAATCACGCCTACGTGATAGCCACGGAGAAGAGTGCCACTCAACAGGAGAACGGCTGCTACAAGCGTGCTGAGTATAACAGCACGCAAAAAGCCGAAGGACGCAACAAGGTCCTTCCGCGTGCTGTGTAGCCACGCGTGTAGGAAAAGGGAGACCGGGGACTGACTTCGTAGAGAGCAGATCGTTTAGTGTCGATAGGAGTTTTTTGTAGCCAATTAGATAGAGATTAGCAATAGGGTTTAGGAAACTAGAGATAGGCAATTCTGTGGCTTTGTGTGTGATTTGATAGCGACTGTTTTGTAAATGTAAAGAGCCAACGGCAATAAAATGTACCATTTATTTCCTCTCACACGACTTGCAAGTTTCTTGTGTGGTGTAGGAGAAGTAATCCTATGATGCCTGACACATTGGTTGTTGACAGGTAGGGGATGAGATGGTAACGGTTCAGTGAGGATGCCATGAGTGAAAGTGGTACTTGAAAAAGAGAAGAGGAAGGTAAGGCGGGAAACTGGAAATAATGGGGATGTGGTGGTGGACCGAGAGTGAAGACTAAGAAGGGGTTCCCCAGTGGATGTCCGTACAACGCATGAGTGGGTGCCAGTAAAGGGTTGGTAATTGAGTACGAATGTTAAAAAGCACTGATGTGTGCACCTAGGTATGATGGTGATAATAACAAAACCCGTTTTCTGTGCTCCTGTATATGTGCACCAAGGGAATCCTAAAGCCTGGGTGGACTCATATATGTGAGCACACACACTTACACACATACATCTACACACCTCAGCCAACATTCATTCCATCATATACATACTTATGAATATGGTATGTATATATATATATATACAATCCGTCTCCATTCGTCTCTCTGGATGACCTTCTCTTGCAAGTCGTTGATTCCAAGTGCTTGTAAGTCTGTATATGTATTATCTCTCCACCGTCTTATTGGTCTACCTCGGGGTCTATGGTCATTTATTTCCTGAGTGTAAGCGAGTTTTGTTTCCCTATTATCTTCCATTCTTTCTATATGCCCCAGCCATTGTAGTCTATTAGCTTTCATGATATCAGTGCAACAATTAGTAGACGCGGTTGTTGTACACAGTGAGCAGCTGGGGTTGGAATTAAATTGTAAGAAGACACAGGTTATGGTCGTCACTAGGAAGACCGAAGTACCACAATGTAATATACAAGTAAATGGGAATATTCTGCAACAAGTGAATCGATACAATTATCTCGGAACGGTCCTAACATCTGATGGGAGATGCCTTGAAGAGATTAGAACAAGAATCGCCATGGCAAAAGTAGCCTTTAGCAAGATGAAAGACATTCTGACCAATAAAACGATGTCAATTTAAACGAGAAATATAGTGTTGAGGGGATACATAGAGCCTGTTCTTTTGTATGGATGTGAAACTTGGACAATGTGCAGTCAATCTGAAAAACATCTGATGGCTGCAGAAATGTGGTTTCTGAGGAAAATGCAAAGAATACCATGGGCAGACAGAAAAACCAAGTACTACAGGAGACAAATGAAAATCGTAGACTGATTAGAGAAATTAGACGAAGACAGTCAAAATATTTGGGACATGTTATGAGAAGAAGTGGATTGTAGAACTTATTGACAACTGGCAAGATCGAGGGGAACAGACCACGAGGAAGACCCAGAGGAAAATACATGGATGGCTTGGCCACATGGCATGGACGAGACAGGAACACTGAGCATATCCACGACTCCGGTGATCGAGTGAAATGGCGAGTCATGACCGCCCACGCTTTCCGGCATGGCACATGATTGATTGATTGATGCCAGTGATTAGTGGGGACTTAAACAGATCATAAATGTCTTTGTTACTTCTTCTTTTCCACTCTCCATTTTGTGTATCCCTAATGGGCCCAAAGATGCGTCTTAAAACTTTGTTCTCAATAGTTTGTAATAAGGCTTCGTCTCCTTTCGTTGTACTCCAGGTTTCAGCGCCATACAGCACAACTGGTCTGATCAGTGTTTTGCATATTGTGATTTTGGTGTTACGAGATAGCGCATTTGATTTTAGTAGATATTGTAGTGCATAGTCTATCTTATTTCCAGAACTGATTCTAGTTTGTATTTCTTCCCTTATGATGTTGGAGCAGTTGAAGATTGTACCCAGGTATTTGTATGGTTCCGTTCTTTTAATGGTCATGTTATCTATTTGTATGTGGCCAGAGTTTTCACCATCCTTCTCTTGAAATTACCATATATTCTGTCTTATCTTGGTTGATAACCAGCCCCATCTGTTGGGCTTTTCCCTTTAAGTGAGTCAATATTTCCAATGTCTTTTGTTCATTTTCCCCTATAATATCTATATCATCTGCATAACCAAGTAGCTTGGATGTATCTCCAATATCACATTCCTCCTTTACCTTCCTTACAACTTTCCAGTTTTATTTATATATATGAGAAATGAGAGAGCGTGGAGCGAGCGAGCGAGAGAGAGAGAGAGAGAGAGAGAGAGAGAGAGAGAGAGAGAGAGAGAGAGAGAGAGAGAGAGAGAGAGAGAGAGGTTTATATAGTACCTGTGATACGCCATATGGGATATTCGGAATTAGAAGGTCTCAGAATGCGAGGCTTTACTCGTATTGTTCCCTGTGAGATATGGTCAGTAGGGTTGATCGTTATGCCGCGTATTGTAGGATCGAATCCTCCAATGCATTGTGTTATTGTGGTTGTATATGGTCAGACCACAGATCATACATACACTTAATATGAGTTGGCACATAGAAGCAATATTATTATACTGTGAGATACTGATGCGTAACGTTTGGTTAAACCGATGTTTTACGTGTTGCCCAAAATATACAAACCGGATAATCCAGGCAGACCTATTGTATAAAACTGTGCATGCACCACGGAGCGCATATCCGAGTTCTTGGACAGCATTTGTCTGGTTGTTGATCTCCCATTACGCACTTGTAACACACACAAAAATGAGCGAGAATGCGAGGAATTCTACGAAGACATCCATGACGAGCTAAATAGAATAGATAAGGAGGACAGCACCATAGTTATGGGACACTTCAATGCAAGAATAGGACATAACACAGCGGGCATAGAAAAACATCTTGGAGCATTTGGAGACCAACATAATGAGAGACATGATAATGGAAGTAGACTGATAGAACTATACAGCCAACACGACCGCTATATAACAAACATATTCTATAAACACAAAGACGCACAAATATACACCTATTATAAACGGGGGAAAAAAACTACAACGAACAAACAAACTTTATTTTCAAAGGGTAACAACTTGGACACGCAGGCGCGTCTTACAATCGGCCCTTCCAAACACTCATCTTTCATTCATCAATAGTGCATGATACATTCATATAGGAAAAACAAAATATTGTCAAATGAATGCTGTAAACATAAGCAATGCATATTATCATGTTATGAGACAGATCCCTCTCCCGACCACATATCCCCCACCGACCAGACATCCCCCCTCACACATCCACCACCCACACACATAAACCCAGCCACACATTGGGAATGTGTGTAGGGGTGGGTGCGGGATGTGTGGGTGGGTGGGGAATTTTGTATGGTGGAGAAGTGTGGGTGGGGGTGTTTGTGGGTGGGTGCATGATGTGTGTGTTGGCAGGGGATGTTTGTGTGGAGGGAAGTGTGGTTGGGGATTTGTGTTTCGCTGAGTGGTTGGGGGGGGGGGGGGTGTTGGTGGGTGGGTTGAGCATGCGTGAGTGGGTGAGTGTGTGTGGGGTGGGGAATTTGTATTGTAGGGGAGATGTGGGAATGTGTGGGTGGGGATGGGTAGGTGTGTGGGGAAATATATGTATGCATGTTGTGTGTGCGTGGTTGGGGTGTCTGTGTGGGTGGGGGATGTATGCGGGTTGGAGGATGTGTGTGTGTATGCGTGTGTGTGGATGTGTGGTGGGTGGGGCATGTGTGGGTGGGTGGGAGATATGTCTCATAACATAGTAATATCCATTGTTTATGTTTACAACATTTATTTAACTATGTTTTTTTCCTATGTAAATGCATCATGCACTATTGATGAACGAAATATGAGTGACTGGAAGGGCCGAATGTAATACGGGCCTGCGTGCATAATTTGTAACCCTTCTAAGATAAAGATAAATCAATCAATCAATAAATACATCCACCCATTCCCCACCCACACATTCCGCACACACACATCCCCCACCCACACACATCCTCCACCTACACACATCCTCCGCCTACACAAATCTCCGAACCCACACAACTCCCAACCCCACATCCCCCATATACACATCCCCCACCCATCCACATACATACCCCCAGACACACATCCCCCAGAAACACATATCCCCCAACAACACACATATCCCCACCCACACACACATCCCTCCACCTATGCCATAACCCACACACACTCACCCACCCACATATCCACCACCACCCACCCACATACCCCCAACCACCCAGCCAAACACACATCACCCAGCCACACATCTCCACCCACACACACATATATTACCGCCAACCCACACATCCCGCACCTATCCACACACACACACATCTCACACTCACCCACACACCCCCCACTTATACACATCCTCCACCCACACAATCACCCCCACCCACCCACACTTCCCGCACCCACACACACATCCCCCACCATCCCCCAACCTATTCACATTCACCCAACCACACATCCTCCAACCCCACACCCTACCCCAATCACCCATCCCTCACCACACATCCCTTAACCACACATCCTCCACCCACACACCTCCCACCCATACACACACACATTCCCACCCATACACACATCTCCCCACCCATACACACATCCCCCCCACACACACACATCCCCACCCACTCACACATCTCTCCACTCACCAATACATCCCCCATCCACCCACAAACACCTCCCACCCACACACACCCCACCATCCAAATGGAATGATCTAGGTAATACAAGCCAAATTGATTTTATATTAACAAGAAATAACAGAAAGATATATCAAGATGGCGACGGACGGTCGTGTTGTTTTGTGTTCGTTAACTTTTCGCGTAGGGGATGGATTTATTCATCTCTTGCGTGTAATTGGTGTGCCAGGATGTAAAACCACGAGTTTCTACTCAAGATCTGCGCGGGTGCTACGGAGTTCGTGCATCGAGCGAAGCCACCCTTGAGTGAATTTTCAGCAGCGTGTGTGGTTCTCAGCAGTCTGTGTTTCCGTTTTTTCAACATGGCGGAACAACGTGTGTTCTCCGAGAGGTCAGCAGTCAACATAACGAAGCGGCGTGGTAGCCGCGCAGGGAGAAAGAAGCAAGGTAAGCGCGGTGGTTTGAGACGTTTTAGACTCAAGTGTCACCGTCTAGGACTCAGGAATATCCGTATTCTATATTGGAACTGTGCCAGTGTAAAACAACGGGGCTCTATTTTAGAAACCCTAGTTTACAGGAACGACAATGTAGCACTCCAGGAGACGAGACTGGGCGATCAGCTACTCCGAATTGCCGGCTTCAAATGTTTCTACAACAGACGACATCTGGGAACGGCGATTCTCGTTCGCGACAGCATGGTGGCGTCAGAGCTAGACATGTCCAGTTGGGACAATGACGATATACAAATACAGGCGTTGAGAGTTCATTCCAGTATACCATTCGTGTTGGTTAATGTTTATGCCCGCAATGCGAGTGTGGACGCCCAGAAGTGGCAGTGCTTAAGTGGCATATTAGGCCACGAGAGAAATGTTATTTTCTGTGGTGACTTCAACGCTAAAGGCAGATCATGGGGAAACACTTCCTCCAATACACAAGGGGAGGAGCTCGAGACTGCATTGGAAACCATCGACCTGGTGTGTATCAACAGTGGCTGTGTCACCAGGACAGCAAGCCGCCCAGGCGATGAGGACAGTGCTATTGATCTGGCGCTAGTTTCACCTTCACTCACTACAGTGTGTAGATGGGGTGTCCTAGGACACCATGGCAGCGACCACCACCCTTGCAGCATATTGGTGGAGAAAGGCAGAACCAGGCAGCACAAGCTAAAAGTAAAGGTAAAGACGTTCCAGTATGACAGTACAGGGCAAGATGTGGTGAGTAAAATAAGACGTGACAAGCGCAGAACGTTTCAGGGCAGGAAAAAAAGCTGGGAGCAGCCACCGTGGTGGAGTTTCGAGGTGGAGAAGGCTTGGGTGGATAAGCGTAGTGCTGTAAGGAGATGGAAAAATGCGAAGAAGAACAGAGCTGGTCATCCTAGTCCCTGCTTGCACTTAGAAATAGAGTTGCACACAAAAGTAAGCTATTTAAAAAAAACTGGTCAATGTGGTTAAAAGCGAAAAATGGGCAGAGGTGTGTCAAAGAGTAAGCACAGACAAGTCACTGAAATTGTTCTGGCGACTACATAAAAGCAAGAGTGGTGTAGTCAAGAATAAGAGCATTTCTGACTTCCAAGGTGCTGACCTCATCTGGCAGAGGACTGACGAGGACAAGGGCAAAGCCCTCTTTGAACGCTACCTTGAGCAGAGCAACCAGACAGACATGGGAGGCCGAAATCTGGCCAAGGAGGTCACCTAAGACAGATGCAAGGCCCAGAACACTTCGGATGAAGACACAGTGACAGTGAAAGAAATCAAGGCTGTGCTTCGACGATCAAAAAACAGTGCTCCAGGTCCTGATGGCATAAGATACGACGACATAAATAGGTGTACCGACAATGAGCTAGAGAAACCAGCAGACATGTACAACAACAGTATAGGGAGTGCTAGCATCAAGGAGGAATGGTTACACAGCTATCTGATTCCCTTGCCGAAGCCTGACAAAGACCACAAAAAAATTCAGGGATATCGAATTATAACCATGCAGAATACAATAGGCAAGCTGCTGGAGAAGGTAATTGCCAGGAAAATATCAAGCCAACTAGAGAGGCAAGGTGTTTTCCCAACTACCCTGGGTGGGTACCGTCCAAAAAGAGAAACCTGGCCCAATGCAGCAGTCTTTGCCCATGATGTCTATGAAGGTTTCCACTCAGGCACTGAAACCGTTGCTGCAGCGATTGATCGTGAGGACGCATACAACAGAGTACCACTGGATTTTTTAATGTTTCAGCTTCTTGAACTAAACGTAAGTCCATTCCTCCTTAGTTGGATCGCTGCAGCCCTCTTCCAACGGAAAGTAGTTTTTAGATGTGGCAGTTGGACTTCGGAACCAACAACAATATATCCTGGCCTACCACGGGGATCACCATTATCTCCGGTACTGTTCAACGCCTACACAGTGAGAATCACCAGTGAGCAGATCACTGGACCTGGCAGGACATTGTCATATGCCGATGATGTTTTAGTGTACCGTCAGGGTAAGGATAGAGAGGAGGTTGCTATGGAACTACAAACCGAACTCAATCGCATAAGTACTTGGTGTGATGAAGCTGGGGCAATGGTCAACCCAACAAAGGCAACAGTGACTTGGTTCTCGTTGAATAATCATATTGTCAACAATTCAACACCAACTGTAATGCTGTGTTCAGAGACGGTGGAAAGAACGCAGGCAATGAATTACCTGGGGATACGGTTTGATCGAAGCCTTGCTTATAATGTGCACATAGACCAGGTGATAACAAAGGCCAAGCGGGGTTTGGCAGCGATGCGGGTGATGGCGGCAGCAAACTGTGAGCAGCGTCATCTATGTCTTCTGTACGAGGGGCTGGTCATGTCTGTTTTAGAGTATGCAATGGCAATCCTGACTCTCAGCCATAAGCAGATAGAAAGGATGGAAAGGATACAGATTGAAGCTATGCGCATTATTCTTGGATATACAAGAGATACAGCATGCAGGGCGATGCGCTACCTTCTTGGGTTTCCAACCATTGAAGAGAGAATACAAGTTTGCAGGGCACGCGCCTACCTCAGAATTAACGCAAACACACAACATCCACTGCATAGTGAAATTAGGAAGGTGAAGGGCAGCAGGTTAAAAAGAGGACGGTCGTGGATGGGTCAAGCCGAAGACATTCTTCAACAGATGTGTTCACTTGAGAACTTAGAACCTGGCGAGGAGTGGGTGCAAGTGCCAACAGACTTCTGCACATCCTTTTCAGTTTGCATCCAACTAGATAGAAAATGCAGACAAGAAAATCCGGCTGCTGTTGAGGCTGAAGTACAAGCGTTGATTTTCGAGAATTCGCTAGACGGTGACGCGGTCATCTACACAGATGGGTCGGTCGTCCGACATGTGAGAAGCTCATGGGCCTTTACAGCTCGGGCCGGAGGGAGAATTGTGAAGGAGGATTCTGGTGCTTTCACTGAAACCACAAGTAGCCTGACCATGGAAGTCATGGCAGTAAGTAAAGCAATAACATGGCTCGAGACACAGACATTCACTAGGGCTTGTTTCCTTAGCGACTCAATGAACATGATCAAGAGGATAGAGGAGGGGTCGATCCGAAGAGAATGGTTGCTGCCTCTGAAGCGGTCTCGGCTGGCAAAGATTAGTTTCATCTTCGTGCCAGGGCATGCGGGGGTACAAGGAAATGAGCGGGCTGACAAGCTCGCAGGTGAGGCTACTGTGGAGGGCGGACGCGCCATGGACCAGGCTGACATTCTGAATGCTCTACGAGAAGTGAGACTTTTGCGAGAACCAAGTGATGACTGTGAATCTACAACAATGGCCAGACTGCGAGAGCAGCAAATTAGAAGAGGGGTGGCCAAACTAGAACACTACGCAGGAAGCCAAAGAAGATTGATAAACCAACACAGAACTGGCGTCGTTAGCCGCTACACGCTGTGGGATTTGCTGAGGAGGGGATCCGAGCACTTATGGACTGAATGGTTCGATGTGCAACGAGGATGATCTGTCGACTAACTAACTAACTAACTAACTATATATATATATATATATATATATATATATATATATATATATATGAGATGCAAGGGCAGTGCCCAACTTAAGTATAAACACAGACCACAAAGCAGTCGTTGCTACAATAAGAACCATCAGAAGAAGAAAGCAACGACCAGGAATATACATGCCATTCGAATCAGTAAACTTTAAAAAAACCTCAAAGACGAGGCAGTGAGGGAAAATTATGAGAAAGAACTAACTGAAATCTTTATAAAATTACCTCTAGAAACTTTGGAAGAAGAATGGGAGATGTTCAAATCAAGCATTTTAAATACTGCAAAAATATCATTTGGAATGACGAAACAACGCAAAGCACGGATAAAGAAAATAACAAGCTGGTAGAACGCAGAGGTAAAGAAAGCTGTAAAAGACAAAAAAGGAAAAAAAATATATAAAAAGTAATTGAATAGCAAACAGGAACGTGATTACATAGAATATAGAACAGCGAGAAAACACCTGAATAGAATAGTAAAGAGAGAAAAACTAAAAGTCTCGGAGGAGTATGGAGGAACCCTAAGTAAAAACTACAAGGGGGAAACTAGAAACGTCTAAGAAAAATGATAAGTGCAATGAGAACCAGAGGAGAACCCTTTGACCCAACTGAAATAATTGACAGCGTAAATAGAAAACCAATAAGTGTACAAAAACAAATCATAATAAGATGGAAACAGTATTTCGAACGTCTCAACATACCATCAGATGTCACAGGAATTCAATAAACCGATACAGATGCCACCGAAGAACTAGAACCAGACATTCTGAAAGAAGAAATTATAGAAGCTGTCGGATTAGCCCCGTTGAACAATTCACCGGGACAAGATAAAATACCAAATGAACTAATTAGAGCAGCAAGAGAAGAAGGAACAACATGGCTACATAGACTATTCAACCATGTTTGGGTAGAACAACAGGCACCATGAGACAGGGGAAACGCCATAATTATCCCAATTTAGAAAAACAAATGCAACCAAAAAAAAAAAAAAAAGACTGCACACAGTACAGAAGCATTTCCCTTTTGAGTCATACTGCGAACATGTTTGCACAATTATTGAGAAAAGATTACGAACTACTATAGAACCCCCAGCTAAGCGAAACACAACTTGGATTTAGGAAAAACAAAGGATACACTGATGCCATTTTTGCTCTTAGACAACTTATAGAAAAATCAGTCGAATTCAATGAAACACTCTATTTAGCCTTTGTCGACCAAGTAAAGGCCTTCTTGTGTTCACTGCTTAGTTCGACATCCCCCGCGACATCACACAGATACCTTGCTTTCTGTTCTGTCTAAGACACTGTGACGTTTCGTATGGCCAAAGTACTATAGTTGCAATGACATAATTTGATTATGAGCCAGTTTACTTTGACGTTCGGATATCGTAGAATGTATATGTGTGTCTCCTTGAGCTCCACCGTATTCTGTGAATTTCCGCGCAAAAATGAAAAGTCCACGAGTCTTTGTTTTCTTTATTAGAGATCGAGAAATGATCCATGTTTGACATCTGTTTGTCGCCAATAGAATCTTAAACTGTTTACTTGTATTTGTTTGCTGCTGTTGAGCTATATGTTTTGTCTATTGTTTACTCTCCGCATTGCTAATTATGGAGTCCTGAATATCTTTCATAACTGTTTCTCTAATATCTGTCTGTCCGTGTGTCTGTCTGTCTGTCTCTGTGTGTCTCTCGCTGTCTGTCTGTCTGTCTGTCTGTCTGTCTTACGCTTGTTTTCCCCCATTGGGACATAGACCCCCAGTCAACTCACTGTAAGCCCTCCTATTCTTATCTAACTCATGCAGCTCAGTCTATGTCCTCTCTATTTTCCTTATTTCGGTTTCTGCTTCTCTTTCCCATGTGTTTTAAGTTGATCTGGCTCTATTTCTTTTGCATTGTGCGTTCCCGAGTCCTTTCAAATACTACACCCATTTCTTCCTTGTGAATGTCATATCAAGCACTGGGTCGTTTCTTCACCTCTTGTTTCACCGGTAGTGGTCTAGTCCTCTTCACGAGTGATTATATCAGTTCATTTTAGACCTTATACTTTGCGCATGCTCTAATTAATGCATGTTTATAGTTTATTTATAACCGTTTTACTCATTCTCCATTTCTCTGATCTTTACTGTATTACTTATGTAACTTTAGAACTGAATGTTCTTAGTTTGCTGCTAAGTTTAATTTCTTTTCTTCATCATCTTCTTTTGTTCGCTTGAAATATGTCTATAACTGCAGTGTTCTCTGTTATATGAATTTTACTGTCTTTTTTAAGCTCACTCAGTGGTCCATAGAGAATATCTTCCACTGTCGTCCCTCAAGGCCAGAAGGCACGGCTAGAAATATTTTATTTTGGGCAGTCTTGGAGTATGTGATATATTGTCTGCGAAGCCAATCCACATGTGCACATGGCTAATTCACCAATCTTAAACTTCGTATATAGTTGATTGCGTAATCTGTTGTGTCCTGTTCTGAGGTGCAGAATAATGACTTGTTTAATTTCTGTTTACTTCACATATTTCCTAGTGCTGTAAAAGCTCCTATTGCGTGTTGTATTCTTATTCTACCTTAATGTTTTCTCCCATTTTTGACGTCATTACTACCTGAATAGGTGTTTGATACTGTCTCTTGAAGTGAGGTTTCATCACGGCTTATCATTTGATTAAATTATTTTCATTATCTTTGTCTTTCTTATAGACATGTTTGCTTCAACCTAATTGTTGTGACCTCTCATCCAATGTTGTTAGTTTATTCTGCATCAGATGTCGTGTGTGAGACAGGAGGGCGGTATCATCATCACGCTGCTTTGTCACAGAAGTCCATTTAATTCCATTTCTGGTAGTGTTTGTCGTTGCCTTCATAATCCAGACTGTGGTCAGTAAGAATTGTAGAGACAATAACAGGCATCGCTATCTCATTCATGTTCATATTTCGATTGCCTTTCTTAGTTTTCCTTTGGAGGACTCTGTACCTCGTGTCTCTATATGTTGCCTTCTTCAAGTTAAAGATCTGCTGTGGGATTCCATTCCTTATCAATGGCCACAGAAATTTCTTATCAAATCTTTCATAGGCCGTTTCATAGACCACAAATGCAATATAAGGTGACCATTTCAGTTGGCTGCTTGCTCTATTACCATGCTCAATGTTACTGTCTGCTCCGTTTGGTCGTATCAAGGACATGCAGCTGGCTAGAGGAGGAGTTGGACTTGGTATGATATGCATATATTAGGTAACGTATGTATTAAATAGTGTGTATATATATTAGGTAACATATATTTTAGATATCGTATAAATCAGATACTATGTATATACTAGATTGCATGTGTGTGTGTGTGTGTGTGTATGTGTGTGTATTAGATATCGTATATATTAGTTTGCATATGTATTAGATAGCGCATATATTAAATAGAATGTGACCTCTGGTCATGCAGACTGGTTCATTCCCACTGTAGTGATTGTGTGGATGTTTTGTAAATAAAAAAAAAGGATAACATCCCCTCCATTCCCAAGGTCCTGGGTAGTTGATGGAAGATCAAACCTTCTCAGACACGTAGAAACAAGATTGGATACAACACTTCAAAGATTAACAAAGTTGTTTAATTAAACAAACTTACAAATAAGTTCAGACACAAAACTGGGGTCGTCAAGAACGATGCCTTATTAAACACGTGTCGGGAAAAGAAACTGGATACAAAATTGCATGATCAAAAGATATATATAGAAACAAGATATATATCAGACATTAGTGATCAAGAAAGTTGATCCATTAAACAAAAAAACTGAATACAAAACTGTACTAATCAAGACAGTTTTCACATTAAATACATGTGGAAACAAGAGTGAGCACACAGCTGTAATGATACAGAAAATTGCCCGCTGTTTTCCTTAGCTTCTCTTGCCTAGTAATTTCCAATGTAAAGCAAACGTCTCTATTTCAGCTCTTCGTTGAAGTGCTCCATAAACAGGTAAAGACTGCTTGGCTAGATAGTCACAACAAACAACTCAAATAAGGGCCGTTTTGGGAGCTGTCATATTCTCCTATTCAGGCTCAAAGAATCCTACAAGAAAATAAATATATCAACAAAATAAGAAAACCATCAATGACTTCACCTCAAAGTAATGTCCCCATTTGTGTTATTCAAACTAGAGCGCTTCTAGAAGTTCTATGTCACAGTGGAGGTGTCCATGTTTGGATGAAGTGAGTGGTGATTTCTTTATTTTGTGTGATATATTTATTTTTATCTAGGATTCCTAAGAAGAGCGAAAACGAAAGCTTTAGAAATGTCGCTAAGTTGAATTGTTAACTGTGACTATATAGACCAGCTTGGCCTTTAAATATGAAATGGAATAGTCCTTAAGTTTTCCATAACAATTGTGCCCAATAAATGTCACGTTTCTCTTACTGACGGTTTTGATAGGTGAACTTGTATCACCTGCATCTCTGAATACCTCAGTGTTTGTTTCATCCTCTGTCTACGATATTCTCCACTCTGTTCTCATAAACCACTTCTCCATGTAAGTAGAGTTAGTACAGTAAGTACAGGAGCATAAGACATATACCATAGTTGATCTCCTTGAGGCTGATGTGACATATAGTGCTAAGCCCATATGTTTATAAACTAATCAACACTTCATTGGGGATGTGCTCAATATCACCTCGGCCTTCTTCCCATCCTCAGACATGTCTTTGTACATATTTTAGAGCCCAGGATCAATTTAACAAATCCACATGAGTACAGAAAGCAATGGCACACTACTGAACATAAACTTGCCAAGTAATCTCAAACAACCGAAAATGCTGGGGTTGACTGAGACGACCTGTAAAGGATATGCAGCTAACTTAACATGAGTACGCATTCGAACCCATGCCCACCAGGTCGGCAGGCATGAGCACTAGTCCCTAAGCTTAAGAGGCTCAATCTCCACACGCAGAAAAGACCATATACTGTATCAACTGTATACTTCACATAAATACAGACATAATTACGTTATTATTTGGATGATCTTTCAATGAAATCTCACAACTACATATAGACAGTGCAGTTTAGCATGGTAAACACTTTTTTTTTTTCAATTACAAACATCTTTCATATTATAAATAATTGTCATATCTGATATAATCTTGGTCATGGCTTACAGAAACCTCATTTTCATACGGAAACTGCGATTCCGTTGAATCTGTGATGCCTTTATGAACATCTCTATGTGATCTCACATTGTTCACGAGACTTCTGGGTGGATGGGAGTGTCTGATAGGGCCCACAGTTTCTTCTGTGATGTAGTCGTAATCACTAATTTCATTATATATGTGTGAGTTCTCTAACAGTTGAGGCAGTTCAATATGCCCAGAGAATATTTGCTTCGGAGCATCTTTGCCACTTCTTGTCACTTGTGTATCGGGCTTTTCTGAAGACAAATGTAGAATGTTAGTGGTCTTGCTTTTGCGATGTGCACTGGAATTGTTAATTATATGTTCACTGAAACCATTATAATGCTACACTCTAAAAAATCACATCATCGTCATTAGCATCATCATCATATCATCATCATTATAATCATTATCGTGTAGATATCGGTAAACGAGTGCGGTTATTGTTAGCCATCTGGCACAATTTACATGCTGTTGGGAAACAATGCTATGTAGTCACTTCCACGACTTCAGGCTGTTAGGTATAGGGTTTTAGATCCTTATTTCATAGCCCAAGCAAGATTCAATGTGTCTGTGCGTCCATTCGTTCTGTATGTATATATATGGTTGACTTGCCTGCAACGATTGTTTAGCCACTGTTCACATATTTTGTAGTCTTTTGTTTTGCATGCAGGAAGTCTTAGGAGCAAGGAAAAAATACAATGACAGAAATACTAATTGATCTGTAATTGAATACAGCTTTCTACAGATTTATTACAAAGAAGTATCTTACATGACGCACTATTAGCCACCGGACTCTGATGCATATGCTGGGGGGGGATCTGAGCACCTATGGACATGTCCGGAGTTCAATGAAGATACCCCAACTGATAACTGATAACTGATCTTATATGACATTTTATTATTTCTGTTCCAGTTTTCACTGCCATTTGCTAAAATAAGTGAATGCTAAACTACCTGCACTATTCAGATAACAGAAACGTGGGTATACTCACCTCTGGTTGGTTCTCTGATCTCTCTCCTGGATTGTGCCTTTCTTATCAAGTAAAAAATAATACCAATGACAGCAATCAGCGCTAGTCCACCCAAGACCCCACCAACAATAACCCCCACTGGTGGCTCATCACCTTCACGTGCTGAAACAAAATCATCACTTTATACAACAACTGCCAAAATCGTTCAAATATAAGAGTAATAATTATATCTGCATAACAGGGTGGCTTGAGTTTCTGTAACATGTTTAACTGTGTGGAAATGATCAAGTTAGCACAATTGAGTAACATACACATTAAACAATAGTCTTCTTGTTCTTTTACGGTGTTAGTGTGTGTGCTTCTGGAGGGTCACGTGGTCACAGAAGTCCAGATCATTTAGCTGCTCTGTTAGAGTCCAGTGAATCCCATTTCTGGTAAATTTATTGTTATTTTCATAACCCGGTCTATAGTTGGGAAGAATATTAAAGTTGACAAAGAGCATCTCTCCCTAGCTCCAATTCTTCTGTCTGACAGTTTTACTTCATGAAGAACCCAGCAGTTTATATCTTTATATGGCACATCTATAACATCAGATAGAAGATGCATCACTGAGATAAAGAACAGAATAGGACAAGCAAAAACTGCTTCTATCAAATGAAGAATGTTTGGTGCAATCAATCATTGCCCTTGAAAATTAGAAAAAGAGTTCTTGCATGTTACATAGAGCCAATTTTAACATACCGCTGCAAATCCTGGACAATTAGTAAACAGGCGAATAAATCCCTGGAAACCTTGGAGATGTGGTTTTATAGAAGAATGCTGAAAATTAATTGGACAGCCAAAATGAGCAATCAGGACATTTAGAAGGAAGCTGAGTTGAAAAGACAACGTATCACAAACATCAGAAGGAAGCAGTCATTGTTACTTGGCTACATTATGAGAAGACAGAGACTGGAAATGTTGTGACAACCAGACATATTTGCGGAAAGAGAGATAGAGGAAGACAGCGTGAGAATATTATTGAGTTATGTGTCATGGCACGAGAGAAAGTCTTATCACGAATCGATCAATGTCGTTGGAGATCGCAGATTGTGGAGAGGCATGATTTCCCACGCCAAATGATAGCGTAATGGATGATGATGATGATGATGATGATGATGATGATGATGATGATGATGATATGTTGCCATTATTAAGTTAAGTATCTTTTGTAGGATCTCACTATTCCTCATTAGATTTTCTAAAAAGAGCTTTTATCAATGCTGTCAAAAGCTTTCCATAGTCCACAAATCCAACATAAAGTTTCAAATTAATTTCAATGTTTCGCTCTATTATTATACGTAATGTGGCTGTCTGGTTAGTGTATGATCTGTTTTATTGGAAAATCTGTCTGTTTGTCACTTAGCTCTTAGTCAATTTCATCTCTTAATCTCCCCAGATATTATTTTTAATATTTTTCCAGGAACCAGCAATAACATTATTCCTCTGTAATTTTCCGATTCCTGCAGGTCCCCTTTCTTTGGTAGCTTCCCTAGATATCCTCTGCAGTCTGCAGGCATGTCTTCAATCTTCCAGATCCTGCTTCATCAGGTACGTAATATTCAGCTGGAGTGTTTAGATTGTTTATATAATTAGAGACTCATAAAGCAAGCTAAGAATAGTAAACATATATAGGACTGTGTAATGCCTTCAGACGCATGGATATATTATGGCCACAATTCTTAGACTAAACGAGACTCGGTCTGTGATGTGGTCAGTATTGAACTGGCGCCATTATTTCCCAGGATCGTTTCTATTACCCATATTTAGGCAAGCGTGCTAGTCATTGCGCTACCGTGGCTCTGACTGTTATGTATGTAATGTAAAACAAGAAGTAAAGGACTCGTGACCACGCCTGTCCAACCAATCATGATCATGTATTGCAAGTGGCTTTGCGTGATTTCATTTAGGGTCCATGCTTCATTTGGAGGTGATATGACGATGATGATGATGATGATGAGGAAGGAGGACGAGGATAAGAAATACTTGTTTCCTTGTATCTCAATCTAACTCTGGTAAATTCTGGAAACATCAGTGTATAGCTTTTATTAACTGTATCAATTATTCTAATGGACAAATGACTGACTTCCATACTTTACACTTAGTTTGACACAACCTTTTCCCATGTCTACAGTTCAGAAAACATGTCATGTCTGCATTTCTGAAATTAAAATAGCTACCAGGGATTCTTGTTGAAAGTGACACAACAGTCTACCACAGAGGAGGTCCAACAATGTGTTTATCATTGTCACTAAGTCAACAAATCAGGAAATTATTATGTAGTTACATAACAGTCAACACAAATCAAAATATAAATAAAAGATTGCAAGATTGCTTTATACCACAGGGTAGACGTAGAAAGAGTATGAATGATAGTTGATATGTAAGCACAACTTGATGTTTGACATCTGATTTCGATTTCACTGCCTAATCTGCTATATTCTATGATCATACTTCCAAGATACTTCAATTCTTTAACGTGTTTCAGAGATGTGCTATTTATAAGTATACTTTGTGGGCCATGAGATCTGTTAACTTGCGTTACTTCAGTTTTGGCTGTATTTATATTCATATTGTATGTGCTTCATGTTGAACTCAGCTTATTGATATGATTTTGTAGTGGTAGTTGTATTAGTAGCAATGGTGGTAGGTATAGAAGTAGCAGTGGTAGCAATACAAATATGCATACATCCTAGCATGCAACATAATATTAACTCTCTCTCTCGCTCTCTCTCTCTCTCTCTCTCTCTCTCTCTCTCTCTCTCTCTCTCGCTCTGTCTCTCTCTCTCTCTCTCTCTCAAAGAATGTATGAGAGAAAACAGAGAAGAAGGGCAGAATGTCAGACGCGCTTGCATGGCCAATTCTTAACCCTTTGAAAATAAAGATTTTCGTTCGCTCGTTCGTTCTCTGTCTGTCTGTCTGTCTGTCTGTCTGTCTGTCTGTCTGTCTGTCTGTCTAATATATATATACTAGTCTGGCAAACAGGTTAAGAGTATCCGAAACAACCTACAGAAATTGTTACCAGCAGGGAATGTTCATACAGAATCAATGCAAGTAGTTCTCAAGGCAAGCAATATGGGTCAAGCAATACATTTCCATCAAATAAAATGAACAATCAATCTGAGTGGAATGTTTGAAAAGATGCAGAAAGAAAACCTCAATATTGATGCCGCCATCTAATCTGAAGAAACGGCGCAAGTCGAGAGGCAGTCGGCTACTGGACATTGGACAGGAAGGAGGGTTTAGCTTCTAAGGGACATACATTTAGAGATTATTATAGATTACTTTAGATTACTATAAGTTGTTTATGATACACAGATACTGTGATGTATGTTTTGTATGATGCTTTGTCTATGTGTATGTAATATGTGATGAAAGAAGAGCGAAACGACTATTCGCCAGATCGATATTACATTAAACTAGATTGATAATGTTCGAACGTGGAGTTATGTTTGTTCTGTGAGTGCACTCCAAATCCTGTCTGAACCCGAGTCTATTCTATCCCTAGTTCTGAGACGCTGACAGGATTACTTTGGGGCTTAGATCCGTTTTGGCAAGCCCAAGACGATTAAAATTAATAAATTGACGGTTCATGGCTTTGCCAAGTAAAAACCTTAAAATTATACACCACAAAGTCTAAACAAGTTACAACTACTGTTCTTCTGAATATCTGTTCTATCTATATCCCTCTAGAAGTATAACGTAACAATGCTGACTCTCCATTAACATGACATCTACTTGAGATGACAAACTGCGACAAATTACTAATGATTTCCTCTCCAACAACAGATTGTTCCATGAGAAGGTTGTCAATTTAAAACTGTTCTCCTACAGAAGTTAAAAAACCGGAGAACCGAACAGCGATAGTACAGCCAAGACTTCATTCAATCAGCTAAGTTCCATATATTTTTTATGAATTGTGTCTCTAAACGATACTCATTTTTCACATGTAAATTGTATGTATTGATATTGTATATTCACAAGCTAATTGTGTGTCTGAGGAATTTATATTTAAGTGAGTTCAATACAGAAAAGTAGGGGACATAACCAAATTTTCTAGGTAAAAAAATCTTTTCTAAAGTAATTAATTTCTAAACAATTCAACACCATGAAAACTTAGAAATGTGAACACTAGAAAAGTGCATTGAGCTAGGGCTGAAGTTAGGATATACAGCAGATAAACTGGCAGAATGGAGTCAGAAAACACACCAAGAAAATGTAGCGAGGGAAGAAAAAAAACACGAAAGACAGAAACGTGCAGCAGAACGAGACCAGAAAAAACTAGAGATTAACGCTGCTAACAAAAAGGCAGAATTAGACGCAGAAACAAAGAAATTAGAAATTGAAACCAAGAAATTAGAAATTGAAGCAGCAACTAAACAGAAAGAAATTGAGTCACAGACACAATTGAAAGTGAAACAAATGGAGATTGACACAAATATAGAAATCTCAGTTAACAAACTAAAAAGTAAAGAAGAAGAACAGAAGTATAACAAATACAAAGGGATCGTTAAACCCTTCTGTTCTGGCGATTCGGTCAGCACATGGTCCTAGAACTTTGAATGCATCATGGCCTATCACAAAATTCCAAAGAACAGACTGGCCCATGATATATATGAGGAATTTGGCGTTAGAGCCATTAAAGGTTATTGAAACTATCCCACAAGACATGAGAACTGTCTACGAGTACATCAAACGAAGAATCATGCAACATTTTTCATTAGATACAGCAGGATACTAACTACAATTTGCAAAACTATGTCCTAAACATAACCAAACTTTCATAGATTACGTTTCATCAGTTCAGGATATATTTAATAAATGGATCTCATCAGCTAAGGTCAACAACAGCTTTGACAAATTGAGAGATCTCATGGTAATAAATAAAATCATATCATCATTACCAACATCATTCTCAAAAGTTTTACAACAGAACGATTGTCAATCAGTCGAAGAAGTCGAAAGGAAAGGTGCTGCATTCTACACAGCAATCAGTGATATCTTCCTTCTAAACACTACTCAAAATGAGGTAGCAGCTGTCACCAATACAAACAAATTTAAACCACCTAAGAATAAGTATAGACCTAAACCAAAGTTCACACCTTGCCAGTACTGTAGGTTGACACACGAAAAATACGCTATGTGTGACAAATCGCCGAATTACAGTCACCACCTTAAAATGATGGTGGAAAAGCAGAAAACCAAAATAAATAACTTTAGAAGAGCTGTCAAATGTTACTTTTGCAAAAGTTACAGGCATTATTCAGCCCTTTGTGAAGGAAGTAAAATGATGAAGCAAGCGAATGCAGTGTTAGTTGACACCTCCAGTGAGGGTGAGATGGAAAGTGTAAATCATAGTGAAAGTATAAATGAGAGTGAGAATGAAACAGCTAATGCCCTTGAAGTCATTAACATCTTCGACTATGATGTTTGCAATACTTGTAAAAGGTTTCAACTAGACACAGCCCTGGAGTGCGGCCATACAATTCCTATATCAATTGAAATGTCCAATGCCGCCTTGTCATCTAAATTCAAACTTCAATTTGTAAAAGGGTTTGTGAATAACCAACAACGTGAAGTAATGCGTGATAGTGGGTCGACCCTTGGTGAGGTCAGGAGGACGTTGGTTAAAGACAGTGACTATACAAATGACTATGTGACATGTCGAACATTTGCAGGCACGATTGAAAAATACCCTCTAGCAATGACCGAAATTCGAACACCATCCGTGTCAGGACACGTGATATGTGCCGTGGTGCACAATCCATGTGCAGATGTAATTGTTGGGAACCTCCCCAACGTGAAAGCATGTTCAGAAAAAGAAATTCAAAAATGGGAGCTAGAAAATTGCAAAAATGAACCAAGCAATAATCCCACGACAGCTGAACATAGTGTCGATCCTCCAACTGCCAAAAGCATAAGGGAGACCACCACTGACGAAATTCAAAAAGAATTAACTGAGGTATACGACATAAAGGCTGTTCAATCGACAAATGATACCACATTAACAAAACCTCGAACTGAGTGTACTATCCACTTACAAAATCCTAAACCTGCAACTGTACGACAAATGACAAAAGACTGTAACGCAGTTACTAGAGCAGTGACTGAGAAAACCCAGAACGACCAGAGTCGATACAGATTGTTTCCCCTGACTCGACCAATAGTGATTTCAGTCAACAACAAAAATTAGATCCATCACTATCGAATTACTTTCGACTAGTAGGCCTTAAGCGGAAATAACTAAAAACGCATCATGGTGCTTTAAATTGAACAACAATATTTTAACAAGATTGTACTCTAGAAATTATATCACATTACAACAAGTGGTATTGCCAAAAGCACATCGTGATAAAGTGCTACACATAGCCCACGACTCACCATTCGGCGATCATATGGGCTACGAGAAAACAAGAGCCAGAGTCTAAAGCCAATTTTACTGGCCGAAATGTTGCCAGGATATTAAGAATTATTGCCGATCTTGCGAGATCTGCCAAAAATTAGTGAAAAAAGGGAAGCACCCAACAGCAGAGGTGCAAGTAACTAAAACAGCCTCAAGACCATTTCAAATAGTTGCAGTCGACTTGGTGGGACCTCTTAATCACATGTCAAATAGAGGCAATCGTTTTATTTTTACACTTGTTGATCTCTGTTCCCGGTGGCCAGAAGTGGTTCCGCTAAGATCAATCTCCTCTAAAGATGTGACTGACGTATTTATACAACTATTTTCCCGTTTTGGCTTCCCCGAATTAATTATATCAGATAGAGGGACACAATTTATTTCTAACGCCACACAAGCAGTAACTAAGTTACTCGGCATCAAGCAGTGCTTTATCAGCCCCTATAGACCTTCCGAGAATTGAGTTTGTGAAAAAATAAATGGGGATCTTAAGCACATGCTTGCTAAAGTGACAGCTGAAAATCCAGCTGATTGGGATACACTACTCCCGACAGTGCTGTTCGCTTATAGAGAAGTGCCGCAAGCGAGCACTGGGTTCTCCCCCTTTGAACTAATATATGGGGCGAACCCCAGAGGATCACTCACGATCTACAGAGAAATGTTATCAAAACCTGTAGACACCGAAGTACCAGTCTCCACCTATGACATGGTAACCACCAATAGGGATAACATCATGAGATCCTGTATGATTGCCAGAGCATTTTTACAGGAGAAGGGTTTTACAAACAGGCAATATGCCAATAAAGGTGCGAGAACTATCACATTACAGCCCAACCAAGATGTGTTACTGTTATTACCAGATAAGAGAGATTTACACTCCACATCGTGGCAAGGGCCATATAAAGTCATTAGGAAAATTTCTGAAGTTGACTATGAAATAAGTGTGAGTGGAAAGTTAAAAATCTTTCATATTAACATGTTAAAACCTTATTATTCCAGAACACAAAACGACAAGAGTGACGAGACAGTAGCGACAGTAGTCATCAACCAGACAGACACAGACGACACAGAAATACCTGTCCCGACAACAGACGACGACAACACTCTACAAGACATAAAGATCTCTGACACATTGACAGAACCACAACGACAAGACATAATTTCTCTTCATAAGGATTACAGGACATCTCTTTCTAATAAACCTGGTAAAACTGACAGAATAGACTACTTTATTATCTTGACAGACCGGACACCTATTAAGTGCAGACCTTACTCCATCCCTCTGCACTATAGGGAAAACCTTAACAAAAAAAATACTGGACTTAGAAAGATATGGAATAATTCAAAAATCAATTTCAGAATATTCGTATTGGTCAAGAAAAAAGACCTAACGATACGTTTATGCATCGATTATCGTAAGATCAATACAGTCACTAAAGCAGATGCAGAACCAATATCCAGTTGTGACGACCTTATCTTAAACATGTCAGAATCTGCCATTTTTTTTCTAAATTAGACTTGACAAAAGGTTACTGGCAGATTCCTATGAATCCTAATTCAATGCACATTACTGCTTTCTCTACACCTCTCGGACTGTACGAGTGGAAATATCTACGTTTTAGTCTTAAAAATGCACCCGCCACCTTCGTTAGGCTTACCAGACTTCTCTTAAATGGGATTACTATGTCCAATCCTATATAGACGACATTTGCATTCATACTAAAGAAATGTCAACTCACTCAGAAATTCTCAGACAAGTCTGTGACAGAATTAAACTCTTTGGATTAACTGTCAAACCTTCAAAGGTTGAAATAGCTTACAAAGAAATATATTTTTTAGGTCACAAGATTTCTCAAAGAAAGTTACTAACGGACGACAGAATTGTCTCAAAAATCTTGAACCTCAGTGTACCAACCACAAAATAAAAACAGGTTAGGGGTTTGTTAGGCCTTGTTAATTATTATGCCAAATTTATTCCCAACCTGGCAGAATTTACGTCAATTTTTTCAAACTTGTTGAAAAAGGGTCAACCAAACAAGATTTGTAAGAGTATCAGTTTAGAAGATGCAATTTATAAATTGAAATCATTTTTTTTTTCAAATCTACCTATCATTCGATTACCAAATATCCATTCTCAATTTATATTAAATACAGATGCCAGTACTATCGCTATCGGAGGTTGCCTGATGCAGAAGCATGATGGAGTGAATCATCCTATTCTTTATGTAAGTCGTAAATTGACACCAGCTGAAATGAAATACTCGACAGCGGAACTTGAAGCACTTAGTTTGGTTTACTGTGTGCTAAAATTACAAAAATTCCTACGATGCGCCCACTTCATTGTCCAGACAGATAATTCGCCATTGCTGGTGATAAAAGACGGTAAACCGAAAAACAACAGAGTCGCCCGCTGGTCTTTAATTTTGCAATATTTTACTTTTGAAATACATCATATAAAGGGCTCCAGCAATTTAATTCCTGATATTCTATCAAGATCACCGAATACACCAGCTGAGTAACGCCAACTACTCAACCAGCATGCCATATTATAAACTGTGATATTAGTTTTAGTAGGACGCATAACAGTCAGTGTATCTACACACTCACCCGTATACTGCAGCCTAACTACCTACAGCAGGTCCGACAGTATTATATTATGTGAAAGGAAAGGACTCGAAATTAATGTTATTCACTACTAAAACACCCACCATTCATTGGTATCTTACAGACATGTGTGACATTGCTTAGTACTTATGATGAATTCAGATCACCAACAACCATACAATTCTCACGGAAGGAAACACAACATCGGACATTATTCCACCTACATGTCATTAGAAATACGACAGGTGTGAAAGAACCACACGAACTGTAACAGATTTACTTCTATTAACGGTGACAGGACCATATACACACACCATCGAGGAACGACAATTCTAGGATCACCGATGGATTTAGTTAGTTAGTTAGTTAGTTATTACATAAGTGTTTAAGACATTTTTGCATGTATTATTTTTCAGTGTGTATTAACATGTCAATTTTTCGATACATTTGTTTCTATTACATATGTATGTTGGTCATAAAATGCGTTGACTACTAATTCAACAAGAGAATTTTTCTATAAAAACCATCTTCATTTAAATCATTACTTTTATTAAACCATTGTAAATTAAATCGTAAACCATTGTATTATTGTCGGTACAAACAGTACCTATGTTTTCACACGATAATTTTTCAATATCGACAAATTCTAAGGGCAACAACCTTCACCTAAACTTAAATTGTATATTTTAGCAAATAATAATGCTGAATGAAAGACAAATGAAACAGAGTATGAATGAAATAAATGAAGGAATGATGTACATAGCGTACAAAGTGTACTAGTCTATTTTAATTTGTCTACGTCTGATGTAAACTGTAGCACTTGTCACACAATTTTTATACGTGTTTAGATAGAATTACAAGATAGGTAATAGGTTATTCTAAGCATCACTGCTCGAAAATTCAGGTCATGAATTACTCATATTCGGTAAATGAGGACAACGGAGATTCAAGCTCGTGACACTTAGAGAAACCTTAAACACTACAAACATTACACAGATATCGCACACATTTAACACATCATGTGACACACACATTCCAAATACTTACAAAAACAGTTAACTTACATACGCGTTTATAGACGAACAAAAGGGAGAGTAGTACACACTAACAGGACAACAGGGACATCAGCAATTAGTCGATGAAAACAAATTAGTCATATATTAGTCACTACATGCAACATACGGGAGTAAAAGTGTATACAAGTACACATGAAGGGAATAAGGAATTGCAAGTATTCTTAAGGGGGCCAAGGCAATTTGCCTTGATGATACTCTTGAAAAAGAGATCATTATCCCAGGCATCATATTGGATGCTTGAGAAGGACGTAGTTGTGTAACAACATGTTCACAACATGAAGCGTCAGGAAACTTCAGTCTGGATAGCACTAATTTAGGAATAGGAAGAGAGTTAGACTCTTCAGTAACCACCTTGAATCGCAGTACGCAACGTACATAAGTTGCCAGTGCAATAATACAGATAACTCAGTTCCCATCCACTAAATTACTACCCCAAATCAGAGAGCTATTCCTATGATCCCTCGACAGAATTAGTTCAGACTAATTTAGACATTACAAACCCATAGAAAAGGGGGAGGGGAGGGAGACCCTGTCAGGGTCTCACATTAGTACCCAGAGGGATACAACAGAGGAAAGAAACCACGCACAAAGAAGGGAGACAAGTACAGCAACCCGAATGTTCGGGGTTTCGAACATTCGAGAGAAAAGGGGTCGAATCTCCTTACTGCAGGCGCAACCCGCCTGAAGCGTGAGAGCGTAACATCCACAGGCTGCGCGAGAGAGCTAGCCCCACGTGTTCACCCGACGCCAGTCGAGAGGCAGACGGCTACTGGACATTGGACAGGAAGGAGGGTTTAGCTTCTAAGGGACATACATTTAGAGATTATTAGAGATTACTTTAGATTACTATAAGTTGTTTATGATACACAGATACTGTGATGTATGGCTTGTATGATGCTTTGTCTATGTGCATGTAATATGTGATGAAAGAAGAGCGAAACGAATATTCGCCAGATCGACATTACATTAAACTAGATTGATATTGTTCGAACGTGGAGTTATGTTTGTTCTGTGAGTGCACTCCACATCCTGTCTGAACCCAAGTCTATTCTATCCCTAGTACTGAGACGCTGACATGTACATTCTGTGGTTGAACTGCAGCTCGCTCCTTGAGCTTTCTCTGCATTAGGACAAAATATATAAAGTCAACACATAAATAAAGGCGCTTGTCATCCAATAACATATATATTATAGTATGCAACAAATATTACTTTTCCGTATATTATTAGTATGGCAAACAAGTTGTGGATATCAACAATATGATGGTTGTTAATTTGGAATGCTCACACTGAGACAGTGTAAGTAGTTCTCAATGCACACTATAGTGGCCTAGGAATTACTATCAAGTAACGGGGACAGGAAATAAACAAAACTGAATACCATCTCTCCCTCTCTCTCTCTCTCTCTCTCTCTCTCTCTCTCACACACACACACACACACACACACACACACACACACACACACAACTTATTATTGATATAAGGCCCTAGACTAAATAATTTGTGAAATTTGTGACACAAGATATCTTCATTCACATGTACCATGCCGATAAACGTGGGGGGGGGGGGGGGGCAGAAGAAAAAGGTCATCTCACACGATCACCAGAGTCGTTGATTAGATTTCTACCATACCACATGGCCAAGCCATCCAGATAGTTACCTCTCTGCCTTCCCTCTGTTCTCTTCCCCTCGATCATGCCAGTTATCATCAAGTTCTCCAATTATTTTCGTCTTCTCATATCGTGTCATATCTTCACATGTTGATTGACTACTTCTAATTTCTCTAATTAGTTTACGATTTTCATTTGTTCCTTATCATTTGTTTTTCTGTCTGTCCATTGTATAATCTGCATTTTCCTCAGAAACCACATTTCCACAGATATCAGATTTTTCATATTAACTGCTAATTGTCCACGTATGTAGCACATCAACACGCTTTACTTCGTTGCAAATGACATCTTTTTATTATCAGTATGTTTTCAATCTTGCAAAAAGGCTACCTTCGCCATGGCGATTCTTGCTATAATCTTTCCAAGGCATCTCCCATCAGATGTTATTACTGTTCCGAGATAACTGTACCTATTCACTTGTTAAAGAATATTTCCATTTACTTGTATATTACATTGTGGTGTTTCCTTCTTCATAGTGACGACCGTAATCTGTGTCTTCTTACAATTTAATTATAACCCTAGTTGATCACTGCGTTCAACTACCGCATCAACTAAATGTTGCAGATCCTAGTCTTTGTCTATAGTCAATACTTTATCCTCTGCATATCTAATGTTATTAATGTTGCGTCCCCCAATAACGATTCTTTTCATATCTTCTTCATTTCCAAAAATTGGACAACTCTGCAGCTGAGCAGAGCAGGGCACTCACTTGTCCTTACAGTCGGAAATGGCTGTCAAAGGCAGAGGTAAAAAGACCACCATGTGAATGTGGAAGGCAAGGGGAAACCACCCCATTATCTTCCCAAGACTTCATGGCAAAACATAAATCAAAGTTAGTGAAGGACGTTAATGGCTGTCTTAAGGCATCCTCGTCCGGTAGGGACAGTCATGAGCCACAGGTGACACCAGACCGTGATCCAGCTACCGATGGCAAAATCTTAACTAAAATAAATAAATTTAGAGTAGGAACATGGAATGTTAGGACATTAAATGAGCTAGGAAAGCCGACCAATGTTCTAAGAGAGATGGATAGCATGAAAATGAATATACTAGGCGTTAGTGAGATGAGTCAGGTCTTAGTCAGATATGACTGAGCTACCGTATGACAGTAGACGGTACTACCTGCTTTCTGTCAGCGCCGAATGTTGGGCGGCGCTTACCAAACCCGACACCCCACATTGTGCCAACGGCTTCGGGCGGAAGAGCGCAATTGAGAGGGTACTAGCCTTATCCTGGTGCGAGGAAATGCAACCCAAAGACAAAATAAGTCATGGCAGGGCAGACCAGGCCCTAAGCCTTGGTTGGCAGCTGGTCTAGGATCGAAGCTCCGACAGGCGGACAGTTAGAGCATTGCTTTGCTGATCCGGCAGCTTCTCCAGCTTGTCTTGTTCCAGATGTATAGGTGTTAACTTTCCTCTGGAGTGAACTAGGCAGGCCGAGAGAGGGATCATGCTGCATGGGCAACACATGGTTTCTTTATTTTAGCCCAGGTTTTGTGCTATGGAGAGGCAATAACTCCATCCCTGGTCTTAACCGGTCTCGGAATCAAAGCGAGAGGCAACTGTTACGGGTTATAAGTCATTGTCAGTTGGCATAGACATGGGGCGCCACGCGTTGCCTCTGACGGTGGGAGACACCTACAGGTGTCACTGATCAGCTACCGCCCGCCTCAAGCTGGGCAGCCCCCGGCCAACTGGGTGCTGATCCGCCACAGCCTGCCTGCTTCAATGGGTGCTTGGGGCTAGGACAAAATCTGAATCGCAGGCTGTAAAACCAATGCACCAGGTACTAATAAAAAGAATAATAGAAACCTCAAGCTACGGCTTGCAACCTGGAACGTGAGAACCATGTGTCCAGGATTTTCCACTGACTTGACAAATATTGACGATGTGAGAAAAACGGCTGTGATTGATGCTGAACTCAATCGTCTTAACATTGACATTGCTGGCCTGCAGGAGACTCGCCTCGCTGAGGAACGGTCACTCAGGGAAAACAATTACACCTTTTTTTGGAAGAGAAGAGGGCAGGCAGAAAAAAGGCAACACGGTGTGGGCTTTGCAGTGAAGAATTCGCTACTGGGAATGATTGATATCCCAGCTGGAGGTAATGAAAGATTATTATCACTGGGCTTGGCAACCTCTTGTGGATTTGCCACCATTCTCACTGCATATGCACCGACACTCACTTCCTCTGATGATGTGAAAGATACATTCTATGAGCAGTTAGACTCTGCGATCAAGGCAGTTCCAAAATCCGACTACATTTATATGCTCGGTGATTTCAATGCTCGTGTGGGCAAGGACTCGAGTTCATGGCCAGTGTGCCTTGGAAAATACAACATCGGTCGCATGAATGATAATGGGCAAAGGCTGCTGGAGCATTGCACTAGAAATGACCTATGTATTACAAACTCCTTTTTTAAAACAAAAGAGATGCATAAGGTCACATGGAAACATCCAAGATCCGGCCATTGGCATCAGCTGGACTTCATTATCACACGGAGACAACATCTGAACCATACATCATTAACTCGAAGTTACCACAGTGCTGACTGTGATACATATTATTCTTTGGTTGTTGCAAGGGTTAGACTGAGACCAAAGAGAATCTACACAGCTAAACACAAGTCTAGCCCCAGGATTAATATTATTAACACTCACGATCCTGGAAAGTGCTTTGAATTTCAACAGCAACTTGAGGACGCTTTCAATGATACATCAGAAAATTGTATAGTAAATGATAAATGGAGTAAACTTAAGGAAACTATTTATAAAACAGCGGTAGGGGTTTACGGCACTGTGGATCATAAGAGGCAGGACTGGTTTGCGGCAAACAGCCAGATACTGCAGCCCTTGATTGATAAAAAGAAGATAGCTCTCTTAAGAAACAAGGAAAGACCAACGCGTAACACTCTGAGTGAGCTGAAGCAAGCGAGGAAGGATGTACAAAAGGCAGCCAGGCAGTGTGCGAATGACTATTGGATCAAGTTATGTGAGTCCATTCAAATCGCAAGTGATAAGGGAAACATCAGAAGCATGTATGAAGGGATAAAGAAAGCCTGTGGTCCAATGATCAAAAGAAGTGCACCGCTGAAAACCTTGACTGGAGAAATCATCACTGATAAGAAACAGCAGATGGATAGATGGGTCGAGCACTATTTAGAGCTTTACTCAAGTGAGACCAAGCTGGCGGATGATGCCCTCAACGCCATAGAGGCCCTGCCAACTCTTGACCACCTGGACACACTTCCCACTATAACAGAAGTTAAGTGTGCTATAAATGAGCTTGCATCTGGCAAGGCTCCAGGTAAGGATGGGATTCCAATAGAGGTGATCAGGAGTGGGCAAGACACCCTCGCTCTACAGATCCACCAGCTAATAGAGCTATGCTGGCGAGAAGGACAAGTCCCACAGGATTTCAAAGATTCAAACATCATAACGCTGTACAAGAACAAGGGAGATCGGAGCGACTGCAACAACTATAGGGGTATCTCACTTCTGTGTATTGTTGGGAAAGTATTTGCCAGAATTGTCCTGCACAGACTTCAAGTCCTGGGAGATCAAGTCTACCCCGAATCACAGTGCGGCTTCCGTCAGAACCGGTCTACCATTGATATGATATTCTCATTGCGTCTGATGCAAGAAAAATGCCGGGAACAAAATCAGCCACTGTTTATTGCCTTCATCGACCTCACAAAGGCATTCGATTTGGTCAGTCGTGAGGGTCTGTTCAAAGCACTAAAGAAGATTGGCTGTCCACCAACTCTTCTGTCCATTGTGGAATCGTTCCACACAGGCATGAAGGGTATGATCAAGTTTGATGGCTCAACTTCAGAAGAGTTTGAAATCATGAGTGGAGTTAAGCAAGGTTGTGTACTAGCCCCCACCCTCTTTGGGATATACTTTTCACTTCTACTGAAATATGCCTTTCGTGATCAGGATGACGGTATATACATTCACTCACGCTCAGATGGTGGCCTCTATAATGCTCAGAGATTGAAGGCCAAGACCAAAATTAGCAGGGTACTAATCAGAGAGTTGCTTTTTGCGGATGATGCTGCGATTACGACCCACTCTGAGGGAGAATTACAACATCTACTATCTGCATTCTCCAATGCTTGTTCTGAATTTGGTTTAACAATTAACAAAAAGAATACACAGATTATGTCACAAGGTGCACATGGTGTACCATCAATCTTTGTTGACGACGCCGAACTGGAGATAGTAGACCATTTTACATATCTTGGATCAGAGGTAAATAGCAAATTATCCCTCGATCAGGAAATCAACATCAGGATTGGCAAGGCAGCAACAACAATGAACATGTTAGCAAAAAGAGTCTGGGAGAACAGGAAGCTTACTGCCAAAACAAAAGTCCTCGTCTACCAAGCCTGTGTCCTTAGTACTCTTCTTTATGGCAGTGAAACCTGGACAACTTACTCACGCCAAGAGAAACGTTTAAACAGCTTTCATATGCGGTGTCTGCGAAGAATACTTGGTATTAAGTGGCAAGACAAAATCACAAATACTGAAGTATTGGAAAGATCAGGTTGTGTGACGGTGTATTCCATGCTCAGTCTTCGTAGACTTAGATGGATAGGACACGTTAGGAGGATGGATGATGGTAGAATACCAAAGGACATCTTTTTTGGTGAATTACAGACGGGTAGTAGATCTCAGGGTCGGCCTCTACTACGATACAAAGATGTGTGTAAGCGGGACATGATTGATACAGGCATTGATAATGCACAATGGGAGCATGTCGCCGCTGAACGTGTTGCATGGAGGGCAACTATCAGAAATGGAATAAAGACAAAGGAGAAAATGATTGCAGATAAAGCACACACAGAGCGTGAGAGACGTAAGATGGTGCAAAATGGTGGAAATGACCATGTTTTCACATGCACCTACTGTGGGCAAACATTTGCAGCAAGAATTGGCCTTACCAGCCACACTCGCCACCGCCATGGATCGTAGTTATTGCCATATGACAGTTATTAAGCCTTTTTGAAGCACAATGTACCAAACTGTCGTCTGTCAAGACGGAAAGGTGCCAATGAGTGAGATGAGATGGAAGGGATCTGGCAAAATTATAGCTGACAATCACACAATAATTTATTCTGGAGGGGATACACATGAAAAAGGTGTATGAATAATATTAGACGAAAAAACAGCCAAGTCAATTAATGGATACTGGTGTATTTCAGATAGAGTTATTATGGTAAAAATCAAAGGCAAACCAATAGACATAAATATTATACAAGTATATGCACCAACAGCAAGCAGTAGTGATGAAGAAATACAACACTTTTACGACGAAATAGAAATGGCGATGGCTCAAATTGGATCACAAGAAATAAAGATAATACTTGGTGATTTTAATGCAAAAGTAGGAAAGGGAAAAATGGAGGATGTAGTGGGGAATTATGGTTTAGGTACAAGAAATGAAAGAGGGGAAAAGCGGATAGAATGGGCAAATATCAATGATATGATAATTGGAAACACATGGTTTAAACACCATAAAAGACGACTGTACACATGGATAAGCCCTGATAAGAAAATACGCAACCAAATTGACTACATACTAATTAATAAAAGATTTAGAAATGCTTTAATTAATGTAAAGACAATGCCTGGTGCTGACTGTAATAGTAATCATGTACCACTATGTGGACAAATAAAAGTAAGATTAAAGAGAGGGAAAAAACTGGTTAAGAACATGAGACTTAATAAAGAGGTTCTGAAAATAGATAAAGAAATGCAAGAACAATACAGAGTGACTGTGAAAAATAGGTACAATGCAATAACTAAAATACAGAGTATAGATGAACAATGGGAAATGTTAAGGGACTCCATTCATCAAACTAGCAAAGAAGTATTACCGGAGAGAGGCAAAATAGCTAAGAAAAAATGGATGAATGAAGATATCTTAAAACTGATGGACAAAAGAAAACAGAGTAAAAATGACAAACAAGAATACGCTAAGATAAATAAAGAAATAAAAGATAAATGTGGGAAGGCTAAAGAAAGTTGGTTAAACGAGCAATGCAAAAAAATTGAATTAAGTTCCATTAAAGATACAAAAAATATGCACAGACAAATCAGTGAGCTTACAGGAAGAAAAATAAGAATAAGTACAGGGTGTTTGAAATCAAAAACAGGAAAGATAATAATAGAGGAAGATGCTATAATGAAGAGGTGGAATGAGTATATAAGAGAATTATATGAAGGAGAAAGGGAAGAATTAACAGAAGATAGTAACTTAGAAGGTCCACCTATTCTGAAAGAAGAAGTCGCTGACGCTATGAAACGTATGAAGAAAGGAAAAACAGCTGGGCCAGATGAAATCACAATAGAAGAATTAGAAGTATTGGGAGAATTTGGAGTAGATATATTAACCAAAATGTTGAATGATATTTACAGCAGTGGATATTTACCCAGTGATATGCTGAAATCTGTATTTATAGCTATACCAAAAAGACCGGGAGCAATTGATTGTGAAGATTTTCGTACAATTAACCTTATAAACCATATCACTAAGCTTCTACTCAGAATCATAATGAGAAGAACCAAAAAAAAAAAAAAAATGGAAATTAGTGAAGAACAGTATGGATTTGTGGAAGGAAAGGGCACAAACAATGCAATTTATACATTACGGACACTAATAGAAAGGTCAATAGAGAAACAGAGAGACATATATTTGTGCTTCATAGATTATACTAAGGCATTTGATAAAGTAAAACATGATGAACTGATTAAAATGTTGGAAGATATCAACACTGATGGAAAAGATTTAAGAATAATAAAGAATATTTACTGGAACCAAGTAGCTGCAATTAAAATGGGAAATAAAGAGGGTAGTTACGAACAGATAAAGCTAGGAGTACGACAAGGGTGTGTCTTGTCACCAGATCTTTTCTCCCTGTATAGCGAAGTAATAATGAGAGAGATCAAAGAGATGCCAGGAATACTAGTTGGAGGTTATAATATAAATAATTTACGCTATGCAGATGACACAGTATTGGTGGCGGATAATTCAACAGACCTACAACAATTATTAGACGTTGTAGTAACAGAGAGTGCAAGGAAAGGACTCTCCTTGAATATCAAGAAAACAGTAACAATGGTAATATCAAAGAAAATGGTGACACCAAAATGTGACATAGAAATAGAAGGGAAAATCCTTAACCAAGTTGATAATTTTAGATACCTAGGGGCATTTATAACATCAGATGGAAGATGTACAACATAGATTAGGAGCAGAATAGGGCAGGCAAAAGCCGCATTTCAGAAAATGAAGAGTATCTTATGCAATAAGTCACTATCACTGAATGTAAGAAAGAGAGTGCTGAAATGCTATGTAGAACCAGTTTTGCTGTATGGCAGTGAATCTTGGAATGTAAATGAACAAATTAAGAAGAAATTAGAAGCAACAGAGATGTGGTTCCTGAGACGAATGTTGCGAATTCCTTGGACTGCCAGAGTAACTAACGACGACTGCCTGAAACAGGCTAACGAAACTAGAACATTATATACAACAATAAGACAGAGACAAACATCTTTCTTCGGTCATGTGATGAGAAGAGAGGCATTGGAGAACATCGTAACAACTGAAAAGATCGAGGGGAAGAGAGGCAGAGGTAGACCAAGAGAAGTGATGCTGGATGGATTGAGACGGTGGCATGGAGGAATATCAGCAGCAGAGTTGATCCAGAAAACCAAAGACCGAGATCTATGGAGAGCCATGAACGCCTACGCCAGCCGGCACGGCACTTGATGATGATGATGTACAGGGAAACAAAGATCTTGAGACATTACACATCGCTGTCTCACACCTCTCTTAATAGGCTGATATTGACCTACTTCATTATCAATTTGTATGGCAGCTTGTTGTTTCCAATATATGTTTTTAACAAATCTAAGATCATTCCCATCAATGTGTAGATCTGCAAGCATATTTATCATGTTGACAAGACTTACTTTATCGAAAGCCATTGTGTAGTCAATAAAAAAAGATGTAAGTCTTTGTTTACTTCTATACAACGTTAAATTACTGTTCTCAGTATATACACAGCATTTACTGTACCCTTGCCTTCTGCAAACCCACATTGTTCCTCTCCTATTTCGCTATTTATTTCTTCCTCACTCTGTGCATGATAATTCTCAGAAAAATGTTTTTTGATGTGACTCATTATACTAATTGTTCGATGTTGATTACATTTCAAGGCTCCCGATTTCTTTAAGATTGCAATAAACATGGAATTACATCACTCCAGTATCATATATTGTATTCAGCAGTCTGGTGACTTGGTCTATTCCATATTCTTCTAAGGCATAGTTCATTTTACCTGGACCCATTGCTAGCAAACATCATAGCCATGTACCACTGGAGCCGAAGTGCAGTAAGACCACAAGAAAGTATAGCAGAAGAGTTCACAGTCAATACAGGAAAAAGACAAGCCTGTGTGCTCTCTCCTCTACTATTTAATATCTACATGAACAGAATGTCAAAACGAGCAAGCCTTGACAGAACAGATTCAGAAAATGTAGAATTCTTTACTTCATATGAAACAACTGATCCACAGGAGATCCACACTTCTATTTGCAGAAGATCTGTGTCGATTTTATAGCGACGAGAGCAAACTGCACAATCATATTAATAATCTGATTTCAACATGCAGGATATACAATATGAGTATAAATACAGCCAAAAGCAAAGTAATGCAAGTTAGCGGATCGCCAGGTCCACTAAGTATACATATAAATAGCACATCTCTGAAACAAGTTAAAGAATTCAAATAGCTTGGAATTATGATCACAGAAGATGGCAGATTAGACAGAGAAATGGAAATTAGATGTCAAAAAGCAAGTGCAGTTCAAATCAACTATCACACACTGGAACATCTAAATATACCCATGTCCGAAATGCGAAAAATCAGCATCTGTGACATGCGATGCCTGAGGGGAGCTGCCAACTAAACAATCCGAGACCGAGTAATAAATGTTGTTATCAGACAGACATTAGGATCAACACCTTGTGCCACATTTATTTAAAGACGGAAGATCAAGTGATTAGGCAATGACGTTAGCATGCAATACTATCACCTACCATCTAGGTGATGGTACTACATCAAAGATAATCTGCGACGAGACCAAGAGAACGCCCAAGAAGAAAATGGATTGACAACATCAAAGACAGTGTGCAATCACACGGAATGACACTATCCAATGCCGCCTATCGGGCGCTTGAGCGCAAATGATCCTTTCCCACGGCGCTTGACGGCAAAAGTTGAAGATGATGATGATTAATTTGGTATTGTTACTGTTGTGTTGTTTTTCAATTTCTATGTACCTGGGTACAATCTTCAACTGCTCCAACATCATAAGGGAAGAAATACAAACTAGAATCAACTCTGGAAATAAGAGATACTATGCACTACAACATCTACTAAAATCAAAGGCGCTATCTCGTAACACCAAAATCACAATATACAAAACACTGATCAGACCAGTTGTGCTGTATGGCTCTGAAACCTGGAGTACAACGAAAGGAGACGAAGCCTTGTTACAAACCTTTGAGAACAAAATTTTAAGACGCATCTTTGGACCCATTAGGGATACACAAAGTGGAGAGTGGAAAAGAAGAAGTAACAAAGACATTTGTGATCTGTTTAAGTCCCCGCTAATCACTGGTATCATGAAGGCTAATAGACTACAATGGCTGGGGCATATAGAAAGAATGGAAGATAATAGGGAAACAAAACTCGCTTACACTCAGGAAATAAATGACCGTAGACCCCGAGGTAGACCAAGAAGGCGGTGGAGAGATAATACATGTACAGACCTACAAGCACTTGGAATCAACGACTGGCAAGAGAAGGTCCACCAGAGAGACAAATGGAGACGGATTGTATTTGCAGCAAAGAACCTCAATGGTTCGGAACGCTGAAGAAGAAGAAGAAGATGTACATGATCTCGAGCAATACTTCTTTTGCCCCCTAACATAATGTTCTGACTGTTCTGTGAATCTCTTCAAGTTTGTCAGGACTATATTTTGTTATGACTTCTTGTTTTCATTAGTCGTAAAATGTCTTCAGTCATCCATTTCTTATGACATACATTTCTTTAATTTTGGAATAGTTCTTTCTGTAGCCAAACTGACTTAATTCTTCAACATCACCCATTGATCATCCACATCTTGAAATAGGATCTCTAGTTCAGATAATATATCAAGTCAGTTCTTTACATCTGCGTTAAAATGTCTTGTAATTCCTTGTCATTTTACAATGTACACAGATCATATTTAGTGTTTCCTAGTGTATGCTTGGCTTTGTTTAACTTTACCTTCAGTGTGCCTTTAATCAATATGTGATCACTGTAACAGTATGCATTTGGAACTGTTTAAGTGATTGTTAACGCAGTTCGAAACCTTCTGCTAATCATGATGTAATCAATCTGGTTTCTAATCCTGCTGTAAGTCTCCTCCATGTCCATAATTTTCTTGGATGATGCTTACACCAGGTGCTTTCGACAATCAGTTTGTGCGCTTTTTCCCATTCCAGAAGTCTTTATACTCTTTCGTTTCATTCTCCCAAACCATATTTTCTTACTTTGCATCCATCGCCTTGATTTCCTACTTTTGCATTGAAGTCACCCATTATGATAGTTATTTTTGAATCCATTTCTCCATTTTTCCATTTCTTCAAAGCATTCTCCATGTCATTATAAAATTCCTCTATACTATTTTCATAGCTTTCTCCTGTTGTTATTTATATTTGAATAACTTTTTTTATATCTAGAGTTGTGAATATCTTCTTAGAATATGTTCTTAAAATATCTTCTTTTAGAGTCCTTAGTGCACAGGTACAGACTATGGATTACATATTTTCATTAGTTTGGAAACTAGCTTACCGCCCTGCTCGTGATCCAACAGTTGTGTTTTTCTCACTTCTTGATATGTTGAGTATTCTTTTCATCAATCTCCTTTCTGCTCTTGCAATATTTCTTTTTCACTTGTTCTGTCATTGTCAAGCGTTGGTCTTGGTAGCATAGAGTTGGTAGAAAGACTGTTGTAAAGTGTTCGGTGTCATTTGTCTTAATTCGACTTATAGCGTGTTTAGCTAAGAGTGCTTATATTCATTGCCCACTTCATTAGCTCCATGCACTTCGGTTAAATTAAATTTCCTCCTCCTCCTGGATTTTTCTCCTTTGGGAAGTCTTAGGATGCTCCTGAGATTGCTGGGTTGCCAAGCCAGCTAATCCGCTTTTATTGCGGTGTAAACATTTTTCACATTTGTGACTGTTTACTGTACCCTGGGTACATTTTTCCATATTCCGTTTATTTTTCGGAATTGAGGGAAGCATCTGCCTTTCTGTGCGCAAGTTGCTTTTTCCCATTCCAGAAGTCTTTATACTCTTTCGTTTCATTCTCCCAATTATGTCACCAACTGGCTGGGGTTAGATCCCAGAGGGGCAACCACTCAGCCAACATCATTTTCTTCTACTGGTGTTTAGTTCTGGATGCAGTTTAAGATCCCCTAATTCTGTCAGAAGGGACTAATTACCACCCAGATCCCAGAGAGAAAACGTGGAACAAATGTCTTTTATGCTGATTAAGACACTGTCCCTGATACTCAAGAAAACAGCCAAGAAGTGGCTCGTTGAAGATAGAATATATCTATATAGTTTTGGCTGTACTTGGTATCACCAGAAGTGAGAAAGGAGGAGTTAAGACATGCAACGTAATCTGGTTACTTATGACTGCATAGGCAAGATACCTCCCGGACATAGATTCCCACTTCTGGACAATATGTGCGAACCCCCACTAAATGATACAAAATGTGTGTACTTGATTACGCTACACAAACATTTATAAACATTTAGAATTATACAGACAACTGAGTTTAAAATACAACAACTGTGTTTATTATTGCTATTGATGATCATATGATGATGATGATGATTATGGTATACGTAACTTAAGAGGTCACATAGGTCATGCTTCCCCCAGTGAGACGCAGTTCACTGTCAGATTGAAGGAGTCCAAATTGGTCCCTCACAAGGCTAAGTCACTTCCTGATATGGGTTGTTGACTGTCCATTGCTCCTAAGAGATCTGGAATGAAACGAACGGAGATGGGTAGTATCTACGTCTACACATCTCAAACACATAGGTCTATACATTCATATAAACATACATTCAAGTCATAATATATGATGGTATGATGATATATATGATGGCATGTTACATAAACATATATCAGTTCTAAATAAATAAATATATATATATGTATATATTAATACAACTATTTAGAACATCTATAGCTTAAAACATACATATTCACATACATTTATGTAATGCAGTGTTTCCCATATAAGTTCACCTCACTTTCTCCCTTCCTGATTCATTCATTCCGTCTTGTCGGAAGGACTGGTCGCACAGTACCTGTCGAACATTAAATGCCTTCCCTGAATCTGTCTGGGAAATTGAAAGTCCTAAGTCATGTCTGTCCTCATGCAGACATCATGCAGACAAGGTGAACTGGTGCTATTCCTCAAACCAAGTGGTTTCACCATAATCTTGGTTGGCACTCAAAGTGTTGGCCCAAATAATCAATGTTAATTGGATGCTATCAAGAGACTGGTAGCTCTCAGGAATTTCTCCTAAGTAGTCAGTCTCCCCAATGTTTAACATCATACAGGATGAATCTAAATGCATCTCCTGTACATGAATAAGCCACACGCTCATGTAGCTTGGATAATGGATTTCTCCAAATTGTCACATACAACAAGTCAGACAACCAAGTAGTGAATGAACGAAGAAGATAAAGTTCACAGTAGTAGTAAAGTTTACAATAGTAAATCTAGAAACTGGAACATTAAGTACAAAGAAAATCCACGAGTGTAAAGTTTGGGAGAATATGTAGAAACAGGAAACTACACAAGCCTTCAGACTAGCAGACAAACTAATCAGAGTAATGGTATTACCTGGGTTATAGCTAGGAAATCCTGTCATACGACTTCGTACAGAAGTCCAACAGAACGAAATGTTAATATTTCTCCAGTAGGTATCCTAAGAATGCTATTGTAAATTTGCGTCTGAAGTCTTGCTGGCCATGCATGTAGTTTTATTCTCTTCAGCCCTGGCTAGTTTTCACGTTGGCTAATTAATATATCCCCTATTAATTAACTCCACCTATTTTCCACATGTACTATGACGGGATGGATTAAGTCCCAAACTCTTCTCACCCCTCCTCCTTTCCTGTGAAGGGTAGTTTCATCTGTCAATCAAATTGACCGATGCCCCGCCACGCCTGAAACAATGAAACATGCTTTGGCGGCAATGCAGTTGCGTCATTACATTCCAATAGGCTATTAACACCCGCCTTCCTGGGTTGCTGGCAATAGTGTGTCAGCCATGTGTTCCTACTTTGCCGCTGTATTGCAGTGAGGTGTTAAGTATCTGGTCCTAATTGCTCCTTTGTGGTGGCAATTACAGACGTCCCGGCTCCACAAAGTCTGGACTTTTAGATAGGTGTTAGGCCTGCATTAAATTGCCGTCTTTGGATCACACGGGATTTTCCCCTGAGTAGCACTGCCATGTATTATTTCAGACGGGTCTGGCTGACCCTCTTATCTCCCATTCTGCCGGGGCTGGTTTACACGTTTGATCTGGACATCAAAGCTTTCTCAGACCTAGCATTACAGAAATGATGGGGCGTGCGTGGTCAAAAGTAATTTTCTCTTGTTTGCAATCTCTGTTAGTTTTTCCTTATTCCTTGGTTGGGGACTAGATTATTTTCTGGTGGACAATTGTTCTTTTACATAGAGAATGATAGAATAATTCTTGTGGGCTCTTTAATTCCTTTCAAACTTGTGTCATTCGGATGCTGCCGGGGCAGTCCCGTCACATAGCTTCCCAATTTAAGTAGGTTCATTAATGAAGCCTATAACAGAGCCTCGGCAGCATTCAAGAATGTATCTAAGTTATCTCCCTTCTAGAACTGCCTCCAAGTCTGGGTTTCCAATATTCCTTGTGGCAGTAGGTTGTCCGGTGAGTCCAAAAAGACATCCCATGTCCATTCTCCCAGGATAAATCTTGCAAATCTTTGCTCCTGGTTTTATGTTGGATTTCCGTGCTATTGTTCGGTAATGTCCTGTCCTCTGGAGGTTTTACTTTTTCCCAGCCGGGAAAATGCAAAATGTATAACAAGATTCTCCTGCGCCGCAGAGAGACTGTTATTGTCCACTCAGTTTCTAGCCCTTGTCCTATAAGCAGAGGAAGTGCCATCAGTGTTTTCTTAAAAGAATTGGTCGCAGTAATGTTGCTCCATTTTCTTTTCCTCCGTCGGCCAAAGATCATAAAATCCTTTAATCTCCTCCTTTTGGCAGGAAATTTACTAAACATCATAATTTTATGATGTGCATTCAACTCATACTTGCCTCTTTCTTGGTAGGGCGTCCGTTTACTCCCTCCTGATTTAAGAGTTTTCTTCCCTCGATAATTATTTATCCAGGTGCGTTCCTCTTCAACAGAGTTCCATTTTGAATCTGTGTTTGAAAGTATAAGGCTAGTAGAAGTTGTCCAGCTTTGAGAAATCATGTTGTTCCCCAAGAACTGTGAATTTGTATCACTCCTTGTAGAAGTATACATAAACAGCTGTTCTCCCCATCCAACATTGGTTGAAGTGAAAGGTAAACAAGGTCCTGAGTGTTGAGTATACCAACCGCTCCGGTTTTGTTCCGCTGCAGAGTCCATCATTTGTGATCCCCTGTTAGCTTCAGCTGTGTTGATGATAGGTATTACCTTCATCCTGTCCAAAGAAGTATTTTTTTCTTTGTTGTTAGCAGACATGTTTATCGTCCCTGAATCAGAGTCCGTGGTATAACCTACATGAATGCTTTGTGTATCTTGAGTTTCCTTTTCGAAAGACTCCAAGATACCGACATCGTAAGAATTCTCCTCCGTGTCTTGTTTGTCCTCCATGGCTAGGCTCTCTTGTGCCAAGTCCAATTGAGGTATTCTCTCCCTGGTCTGGTTTTCTTGTGCCAAATCCAATAGAAGTGAATGTTGTGGGGTGTCATTTTCAATGTCATCTCCCAGCTGAGATAAGTAATTCATACTGATAATTGTTTCATCTTGTGTGGCCACATAGAAAGAAACACTGGAATCCTGTTTTACATCCATTCCAGTCTCAGCTGAATTCATTTCCACTCCTAGTTTATCTGAACTGAAGGGAATAAGAGAATCGGGTAAGGTCTCGCATTCGATCTCTTTAATAGTTTTCCTCAGGTCCTCCTCCTCCTGGATTTTTCTCCTTTGGGAAGTCTTAGGAAGCTCCTGAGATTGCTGGGTTGCCAAGCCAGCTAATCCGCTTTTATTGCGGTGTAAACATTTTTCACATTTGTGACTGTTTACTGTACCCTGGGTACATTTTTCCATATTCCGTTTATTTTTCGGAATTGATGGAAGCATCTGCCTTTCTGTGCGAAAGTTTTTGTTTTTCTGAGCCATGGGGATTTGCGAAGGAATGCGTGCCTCTTCTTTGTGACGGTCAGCTTCCCCGCTTTCTATCAGAGTTTCGGCTTGAGTGATTGGCTTTTCCTCAGTCGAGCTGGTAGATTCATCCACGTTCAGTATTTCAATTTGCTTCTTCTTAATCTCATCTTCTTCAGCTTTGTGACGCATATCTGCTTCTAATTCTGCAAGTCTTTTCATCATCTGCTCATCTTCTTTGTCCCACCAATCCATTTCATCTCAGATAAATAGTTCTAGCTTCTCTCCTATTAAGCTGAGCCTTATGCCCCATCCTCTAGCGGACTCTAAGAAATCTGTGCGTGCATCCATGATCTCTTCTCAGCTTAAACTCAGGCAAGTAATTATATTATTACCCTACAGAGAGCTAGTCAGATTTATGATAGAGCAGGATAGTGACAAGAGGAACAGACACTGCTATGAGAATGATAGTAGTGAATTTGAGAGGGAAAGTTGATGCAAAGCAGTCCGTCATACACTGAATTAACTAAGCATTATCAAATTATTCATGATTAAATCAAATGATAAAGCATGTAATCAAAAAATCATCAAGTAAATCATCAATAAACTAATTAATATCACTAATTACTGTGATTATTAATTCTACAGTGGTGAATGATGTATATTAACTCAATATGATATTATCCGTTATTAACTTTTTAACAAGTTATTTAAATTCTACAGACTTCCCTAGAAACAAATTCCTAAGTTAATATTTAGCAAATGTAATGGGTGAAGAATGAAAGAATGGTTTATGAAAATCAATAGTCTAGAATTAATTCTCTGATTCTATCATGGATGAGAAGTCCTAATGTGTCAAAATCTTGCCTACAATCAAGCAAGCTATTACATTAGAAATAAATTATACCTAACTAATGCTGCTAAGAATGTAAGTGAGAATGACCTAGGTTCTATCCATGGGCAAGCCCGGAATAATACCAGACTAACAGATTTGAAATAGGTTCGTTCCTTGCGAGCGAACCAAAGTGTTCTAGGGTTTACTCCCGGATTCTATAGCGGGCGAGCAGACCAATATGTCACCAACTGGCTGGGGTTAGATCCCAGAGGGGCAACCACTCAGCCAACATCATTTTCTTCTACTGGTGTTTAGTTCTGGATGCAGTTTAAGATCCCCTAATTCTGTCAGAAGGGACTAATTACCACCCAGATCCCAGAGAGAAAACGTGGAACAAATGTCTTTTATGCTGATTAAGACACTGTCCCTGATACTCAAGAAAACAGCCAAGAAGTGGCTCGTTGAAGATAGAATATATCTATATAGTTTTGGCTGTACTTGGTATCACCAGAAGTGAGAAAGGAGGAGTTAAGACATGCAACGTAATCTGGTTACTTATGACTGCATAGGCAAGATACCTCCCTGACATAGATTCCCACTTCTGGACAATATGTGCTAACGCCCACTAAATGATACAAAATGTGTGTACTTGATTACGCTACACAAACATTTATAAACATTTAGAATTATACAGACAACTGAGTTTAAAATACAACAACTGTGTTTATTATTGCTATTGATGATCATATGATGATGATGATGATTATGGTATACGTAACTTAAGAGGTCACATAGGTCATGCTTCCCCCAGTGAGACGCAGTTCACTGTCAGATTGAAGGAGTCCAAATTGGTCCCTCACAAGGCTAAGTCACTTCCTGATATGGGTTGTTGACTGTCCATTGCTCCTAAGAGATCTGGAATGAAACGAACGGAGATGGGTAGTATCTACGTCTACACATCTCAAACACATAGATCTATACATTCATATAAACATACATTCAAGTCATAATATATGATGGTATGATGATATATATGATGGCATGTTACATAAACATATATCAGTTCTAAATAAATAAATAAATATATGTATATATTAATACAACTATTTAGAACATCTATAGCTTAAAACATAAATATTCACATACATTTATGTAATGCAGTGTTTCCCATATAAGTTCACCTCACTTTCTCCCTTCCTGATTCATTCATTCCGTCTTGTCGGAAGGACTGGTCGCACAGTACCTGTCGAACATTAAATGCCTTCCCTGAATCTGTCTGGGATATTGAAAGTCCTAAGTCATGTCTGTCCTCATGCAGACATCATGCAGACAAGGTGAACTGGTGCCATTCCTCAAACCAAGTGGTTTCACCATAATCTTGGTTGGCACTCAAAGTGTTGGTCCAAATAATCAATGTTAATTGGACGCTATCAAGAGACTGGTAGCTCTCAGGAATTTCTCCTAAGTAGTCAGTCTCCCCAATGTTTAATATCATACAGGATGAATCTAAATGCATCTCCTGTACATGAATAAGCCACACGCTCATGTAGCTTGGATAATGGATTTCTCCAAATTGTCACATACAACAAGTCAGACAACCAAGTAGTGAATGAAAGAAGAAGATAAAGTTCACAGTAGTAGTAAAGTTTACAATAGTAAATCTAGAAACTGGAACATTAAGTACAAAGAAAATCCACGAGTGTAAAGTTTGGGAGAATATGTAGAAACAGGAAACTACACAAGCCTTCAGACTAGCAGACAAACTAATCAGAGTAATGGTATTACCTGGGTTATAGCTAGGAAATCCTGTCATACGACTTCGTACAGAAGTCCAACAGAACGAAATGTTAATATTTCTCCAGTAGGTATCCTAAGAATGCTATTGTAAATTTGCGTCTGAAGTCTTGCTGGCCATGCATGTAGTTTTATTCTCTTCAGCCCTGGCTAGTTTTCACGTTGGCTAATTAATATATCCCCTATTAATTAACTCCACCTATTTTCCACATGTACTATGACGGGATGGATTAAGTCCCAAACTCTTCTCACCCCTCCTCCTTTCCTGTGAAGGGTAGTTTCATCTGTCAATCAAATTGACCGATGCCCCGCCACGCCTGAAACAATGAAACATGCTTTGGCCATGCATGTAGTTTTATTCTCTTCAGCCCTGGCTAGTTTTCACGTTGGCTAATTAATATATCCCCTATTAATTAACTCCACCTATTTTCCACATGTACTATGACGGGATGGATTAAGTCCCAAACTCTTCTCACCCCTCCTCCTTTCCTGTGAAGGGTAGTTTCATCTGTCAATCAAATTGACCGATGCCCCGCCACGCCTGAAACAATGAAACATGCTTTGGCGGCAATGCAGTTGCGTCATTACATTCCAATAGGCTATTAACACCCGCCTTCCTGGGTTGCTGGCAATAGTGTGTCAGCCATGTGTTCCTACTTTGCCGCTGTATTGCAGTGGGGTGTTAAGTATCTGGTCCTAATTGCTCCTTTGTGGTGGCAATTACAGACGTCCCGGCTCCACAAAGTCTGGACTTTTAGATAGGTGTTAGGCCTGCATTAAATTGCCGTCTTTGGATCACACGGGATTTTCCCCTGAGTAGCACTGCCATGTATTATTTCAGACGGGTCTGGCTGACCCTCTTATCTCCCATTCTGCCGGGGCTGGTTTACACGTTTGATCTGGACATCAAAGCTTTCTCAGACCTAGCATTACAGAAATGATGGGGCGTGCGTGGTCAAAATGTAATTTTCTCTTGTTTGCAATCTCTGTTAGTTTTTCCTTATTCCTTGGTTGGGGACTAGATTATTTTCTGGTGGACAATTGTTCTTTTACATAGAGAATGATAGAATAATTCTTGTGGGCTCTTTAATTCCTTTCAAACTTGTGTCATTCGGATGCTGCCGGGGCAGTCCCGTCACATAGATTCCCAATTTAAGTAGGTTCATTAATGAAGCCTATAACAGACCCTCGGCAGCATTCAAGAATGTATCTAAGTTATCTCCCTTCTAGAACTGCCTCCAAGTCTGGGTTTCCAATATTCCTTGTGGCAGTAGGTTGTCCGGTGAGTCCAAAAAGACATCCCATGTCCATTCTCCCAGGATAAATCTTGCAAATCTTTGCTCCTGGTTTTATGTTGCATTTCCGTGCTATTGTTCGGTAATGTCCTGTCCTCTGGAGGTTTTACTTTTTCCCAGCCGGGAAAATGCAAAATGTATAACAAGATTCTCCTGCGCCGCAGAGAGACTGTTATTGTCCACTCAGTTTCTAGCCCTTGTCCTATAAGCAGAGGAAGTGCCATCAGTGTTTTCTTAAAAGAATTGGTCGCAGTAATGTTGCTCCATTTTCTTTTCCTCCGTCGGCCAAAGATCATAAAATCCTTTAATCTCCTCCTTTTGGCAGGAAATTTGCTAAACATCATAATTTTATGATGTGCATTCAACTCATACTTGCCTCTTTCTTGGTAGGGCGTCCGTTTACTCCCTCCTGATTTAAGAGTTTTCTTCCCTCGATAATTATTTATCCAGGTGCGTTCCTCTTCAACAGAGTTCCATTTTGAATCTGTGTTTGAAAGTATAAGGCTAGTAGAAGTTGTCCAGCTTTGAGAAATCATGTTGTTCCCCAAGAACTGTGAATTTGTATCACTCCTTGTAGAAGTATACATAAACAGCTGTTCTCCCCATCCAACATTGGTTGAAGTGAAAGGTAAACAAGGTCCTGAGTGTTGAGTATACCAACCGCTCCGGTTTTGTTCCGCTGCAGAGTCCATCATTTGTGATCCCCTGTTAGCTTCAGCTGTGTTGATGATAGGTATTACCTTCATCCTGTCCAAAGAAGTATTTTTTTCTTTGTTGTTAGCAGACATGTTTATCGTCCCTGAATCAGAGTCCGTGGTATAACCTACATGAATGCTTTGTGTATCTTGAGTTTCCTTTTCGAAAGACTCCAAGATACTGACATCGTAAGAATTCTCCTCCGTGTCTTGTTTGTCCTCCATGGCTAGGCTCTCTTGTGCCAAGTCCAGTTGAGGTATTCTCTCCCTGGTCTGGTTTTCTTGTGCCAAATCCAATAGAAGTGAATGTTGTGGGGTGTCATTTTCAATGTCATCTCCCACCTGAGATAAGTAATTCATACTGATAATTGTTTCATCTTGTGTGGCCACATAGAAAGAAACACTGGAATCCTGTTTTACATCCATTCCAGTCTCAGCTGAATTCATTTCCACTCCTAGTTTATCTGAACTGAAGGGAATAAGAGAATCGGGTAAGGTCTCGCCTTCGATCTCTTTAATAGTTTTCCTCATCTCCTCCTCCTCCTGGATTTTTCTCCTTTGGGAAGTCTTAGGAAGCTCCTGAGATTGCTGGGTTGCCAAGCCAGCTAATCCGCTTTTATTGCGGTGTAAACATTTTTCACATTTGTGACTGTTTACTGTACCCTGGGTACATTTTTCCATATTCCGTTTATTTTTCGGAATTGAGGGAAGCATCTGCCTTTCTGTGCGAAAGTTTTTGTTTTTCTGAGCCATGGGGATTTGCGAAGGAATGCGTGCCTCTTCTTTGTGACGGTCAGCTTCCCCGCTTTCTATCAGAGTTTCGGCTTGAGTGATTGGCTTTTCCTCAGTCGAGCTGGTAGATTCATCCACGTTCAGTATTTCAATTTGCTTCTTCTTAATCTCATCTTCTTCAGCTTTGTGACGCATATCTGCTTCTAATTATGCAAGTCTTTTCATCATCTGCTCATCTTCTTTGTCCCACCAATCCATTTCATCTCTGATAAATAGTTCTAGCTTCTCTCCTATTAAGCTGAGCCTTATGCCCCATCCTCTAGCGGACTCTAAGAAATCTGTGCGTGCATCCATGATCTCTTCTCAGCTTAAACTCAGGCAAGTAATTATATTATTACCCTACAGAGAGCTAGTCAGATTTATGATAGAGCAGGATAGTGACAAGAGGAACAGACACTGCTATGAGAATGATAGTAGTGAATTTGAGAGGGAACGTTGATGCAAAGCAGTCCGTCATACACTGAATTAACTAAGCATTATCAAATTATTCATGATTAAATCAAATGATAAAGCATGTAATCAAAAAATCATCAAGTAAATCATCAATAAACTAATTAATATCACTAATTACTGTGATTATTAACTCTACAGTGGTGAATGATGTATATTAACTCAATATGATATTATCCGTTATTAACTTTTTAACAAGTTATTTAAATTCTACAGACTTCCCTAGCAACAAATTCCTAAGTTAATATTTAGCAAATGTAATGGGTGAAGAATGAAAGAATGGTTTATGAAAATCAATAGTCTAGAATTAATTCTCTGATTCTATCATGGATGAGAAGTCCTAATGTGTCAAAATCTTGCCTACAATCAAGCAAGCTATTACATTAGAAATAAATTATACCTAACTAATGCTGCTAAGAATGTAAGTGAGAATGATATAGGTTCTATCCATGGGCAAGCCCGGAATAATACCAGACTAACAGATTTGAAATAGGTTCGTTCCTTGCGAGCGAACCAAAGTGTTCTAGGGTTTACTCCCGGATTCTATAGCGGGCGAGCAGACCAATATGTCACCAACTGGCTGGGGTTAGATCCCAGAGGGGCAACCACTCAGCCAACATCATTTTCTTCTACTGGTGTTTAGTTCTGGATGCAGTTTAAGATCCCCTAATTCTGTCAGAAGGGACTAATTACCACCCAGATCCCAGAGAGAAAACGTGGAACAAATGTCTTTTATGCTGATTAAGACACTGTCCCTGATACTCAAGAAAACAGCCAAGAAGTGGCTCGTTGAAGATAGAATATATCTATATAGTTTTGGCTGTACTTGGTATCACCAGAAGTGAGAAAGGAGGAGTTAAGACATGCAACGTAATCTGGTTACTTATGACTGCATAGGCAAGATACCTTCCGGACATAGATTCCCACTTCTGGACAATATGTGCGAACCCCCACTAAATGATACAAAATGTGTGTACTTGATTACGCTACACAAACATTTATAAACATTTAGAATTATACAGACAACTGAGTTTAAAATACAACAACTGTGTTTATTATTGCTATTGATGATCATATGATGATGATGATGATTATGGTATACGTAACTTAAGAGGTCACATAGGTCATGCTTCCCCCAGTGAGACGCAGTTCACTGTCAGATTGAAGGAGTCCAAATTGGTCCCTCACAAGGCTAAGTCACTTCCTGATATGGGTTGTTGACTGTCCATTGCTCCTAAGAGATCTGGAATGAAACGAACGGAGATGGGTAGTATCTACGTCTACACATCTCAAACACATAGGTCTATACATTCATATAAACATACATTCAATTCATAATATATGATGGTATGATGATATATATGATGGCATGTTACATAAACATATATCAGTTCTAAATAAATAAATATATATATGTATATATTAATACAACTATTTAGAACATCTATAGCTTAAAACATACATATTCACATACATTTATGTAATGCAGTGTTTCCCATATAAGTTCACCTCACTTTCTCCCTTCCTGATTCATTCATTCCGTCTTGTCGGAAGGACTGGTCGCACAGTACCTGTCGAACATTAAATGCCTTCCCTGAATCTGTCTGGGATATTGAAAGTCCTAAGTCATGTCTGTCCTCATGCAGACATCATGCAGACAAGGTGAACTGGTGCCATTCCTCAAACCAAGTGGTTTCACCATAATCTTGGTTGGCACTCAAAGTGTTGGTCCAAATAATCAATGTTAATTGGACGCTATCAAGAGACTGGTAGCTCTCAGGAATTTCTCCTAAGTAGTCAGTCTCCCCAATGTTTAACATCATACAGGATGAATCTAAATGCATCTCCTGTACATGAATAAGCCACACGCTCATGTAGCTTGGATAATGGATTTCTCCAAATTGTCACATACAACAAGTCAGACAACCAAGTAGTGAATGAAAGAAGAAGATAAAGTTCACAGTAGTAGTAAAGTTTACAATAGTAAATCTAGAAACTGGAACATTAAGTACAAAGAAAATCCACGAGTGTAAAGTTTGGGAGAATATGTAGAAACAGGAAACTACACAAGCCTTCAGACTAGCAGACAAACTAACCAGAGTAATGGTATTACCTGGGTTATAGCTAGGAAATCCTGTCATACGACTTCGTACAGAAGTCCAACAGAACGAAATGTTAATATTTCTCCAGTAGGTATCCTAAGAATGCTATTGTAAATTTGCGTCTGAAGTCTTGCTGGCCATGCATGTAGTTTTATTCTCTTCAGCCCTGGCTAGTTTTCACGTTGGCTAATTAATATATCCCCTATTAATTAACTCCACCTATTTTCCACATGTACTATGACGGGATGGATTAAGTCCCAAACTCTTCTCACCCCTCCTCCTTTCCTGTGAAGGGTAGTTTCATCTGTCAATCAAATTGACCGATGCCCCGCCACGCCTGAAACAATGAAACATGCTTTGGCGGCAATGCAGTTGCGTCATTACATTCCAATAGGCTATTAACACCCGCCTTCCTGGGTTGCTGGCAATAGTGTGTCAGCCATGTGTTCCTACTTTGCCGCTGTATTGCAGTGAGGTGTTAAGTATCTGGTCCTAATTGCTCCTTTGTGGTGGCAATTACAGACGTCCCGGCTCCACAAAGTCTGGACTTTTAGATAGGTGTTAGGCCTGCATTAAATTGCCGTCTTTGGATCACACGGGGTTTTCCCCTGAGTAGCACTGCCATGTATTATTTCAGACGGGTCTGGCTGACCCTCTTATCTCCCATTCTGCCGGGGCTGGTTTACACGTTTGATCTGGACATCAAAGCTTTCTCAGACCTAGCATTACAGAAATGATGGGGCGTGCGTGGTCAAAATGTAATTTTCTCTTGTTTGCAATCTCTGTTAGTTTTTCCTTATTCCTTGGTTGGGGACTAGATTATTTTCTGGTGGACAATTGTTCTTTTACATAGAGAATGATAGAATAATTCTTGTGGGCTCTTTAATTCCTTTCAAACTTGTGTCATTCGGATGCTGCCGGGGCTGTCCCGTCACACACCAGGTGCTTTCGACAATCAGTTTGTGCGCTTTTTCCCATTCCAGAAGTCTTTATACTCTTTCGTTTCATTCTCCCAAACCATATTTTCTTACTTTGCATCCATCGCCTTGATTTCCTACTTTTGCATTGAAGTCACCCATTATGATAGTTATTTTTGAATCCATTTCTCCATTTTTCCATTTCTTCAAAGCATTCTCCATGTCATTATAAAATTCCTCTATACTATTTTCATAGCTTTCTCCTGTTGTTATTTATATTTGAATAACTTTTTTATATCTAGAGTTGTGAATATCTTCTTAGAATATGTTCTTAAAATATCTTCTTTTGGAGTCCTTAGTGCACAGGTACAGACTATGGATTACATATTTTCATTAGTTTGGAAACTAGCTTACCGCCCTGCTCGTGATCCAACAGTTGTGTTTTTCTCACTTCTTGATATGTTGAGTATTCTTTTCATCAATCTCCTTTCTGCTCTTGCAATATTTCTTTTTCACTTGTTCTGTCATTGTCAAGCGTTGGTCTTGGTAGCATAGAGTTGGTAGAAAGACTGTTGTAAAGTGTTCGGTGTCATTTGTCTTAATTCGACTTATAGCGTGTTTAGCTAAGAGTGCTTATATTCATTGCCCACTTCATTAGCTCCATGCACTTCGGTTAAATTAAATTATTTATAAGTTCATACGTCCCACTGTTTTCACTGTGTGTGTCTGAGAGTGTATACGTGGGAGAAAACGGTGCATGTATACGTTATAGATGTAGGCCAGTAAATTGGCAATCACCGGATTAACATCAATCAATCAATCATGTGCCATGCCGGAAAGCGTGGGCGGTCATGACTCGCCATTTCACTCGATCACCAGTGTCGTGGATCAGCTCAGTGTTCCTGTCCCGTCCATGCCATGTGGCCAAGCCATCCAGGTATTTTCCTCTCAGTCTTCCTCTTGGTCTGCTCCCTTCGATCTTGTCAGTTGTCACTAAGTTCTCCAATCCATTTCTTCTCATAACATGTCAAAAAATGTTTGACTGTCTACGTCTAATCTCTCCAATCAACTTACGATGTTCATTTGTCTCCTGTAGTACTTGGTCATTGGTTTTTCTGTCTGTCCATGGTATTCTTTGCATTTTCCTCAGAAACCACATTTCTGCAGCCATCAGATGTTTTTCAGCTTGACTGCTCATTGTCCACATCCATACAAAAGAACAGGCTCTATGTATCCCTTCAACACTCTTTTTCTCGTTTCAATTGACATCTTTTTATTGGTCAGAATGTTTTTCATCTTGCTAAAGGCTACTTTCGCCATGGCGATTCTTGTTCTAATCTCTTCAAGGCATCTTCCATCAGATGTTATAACTGTTCCTAGATAATTGTACCGATTCACTTGTTGAAGAATATTTCCATTTACTTGTATATTACATTGTGGCACTTCTTTCTTCCTAGTGACGACCATAACCTGAGTCTTTTTACAATTTAATTCTAAGTCCAGTTGCTCACTGTGTACAACAACCGCATCTACTAATTGTTGCAGGTCCTGCGCATTGTCTTCAATTAATACTGTATCATCTGCATATCTAATGTTATTGATGTTTCTTCCACCAATGCTGATTCCATTTATATCCTCTACATTTCTGAAAATATTTTCACTGTATAGGGAAAAAAGATCTGGAGACATCACACATCCCTGCCTATGCGGGAATATAAATAGCGTTCTTGTCTTTTCAATAACATATTATTTAAAGTTCAGACATATCCGGTTTACATGACTCTTTTATAGACACTATTTGCATAAAGCAAAAGTAATCAACATATACGATGATTTTCGACAATCTGTTCACTGTACTGCGAAACCATTAACACAGGCGGAATTATGAAGCATCACATATCATCGGTGTCCGCGAAGTGGGCTCATCGCCTTCCTACACCATCCAGAATGAGCATGTAGTCGAACAGCCGCACGGTTGCTGAACATTTGTAATGCTGGCGAAGAGAGTGTTGTTGCTGTTGTAGACTGCTTACTGTATATGAATGTTGGATGCGTTTCTAAAGCTGGATAAGAGAATGTTCTTGCTGTTTGTAGACTGGCTACTGTGTAGGAATGCTGGGTGCGGTTCTATGACCTAGAGGCCAAAAACCAGAGCAATCAACGTAGACTTATAGAATCTCCTTTACATCGAACCCAGTCCATTTTTGAAAACAAATTTGCCTTCGATTTTCTAGACCTAGAGGCCAAAGACCAGAACAATCAACGCAGAATTCTAGAATCTCCTTTACAGCGATCCACACTCCTTTAAAAAAAACAAATCACCTTCGATGTTCTAGTTCAGAACACCTTCTAGCATGTTTCAGTCATTGCCAAAGAGCCCTGTGTGCCAGGGGGCAATATCCGGACAATGTCAATGTCATATACCCACCTCTTGAAATAAACAAATACAACGGTACCTTATTCAAGTCGGTAGGTCAATAATAAGCCGAGATAATAATGTTAGTGTGTCGATTATAACATTTAATATGAAAAAAGAGGAAAATACTGTTTGAGCACTTTGATAAAGTGTGCCTGTGCAACTGGGAAAAAGACAGTGAATATTTCATGATATAATCACATCTCTCTCTCCCACCCCCCCCCCCCACCCCCCACCCCCCCCCCCCCACTCTCTCGTCCCACTACTATCTGATAAGATAAATATATCTGGTGTGCCCAGCAAGGCATAATTTGTTTTAGAATGTGCATTCTTGCCTGAAAAGATTCAAGATCAAGAAACACGTAATTCCTATAGTATTCCGGGGATAGACTCTCCACAATGATATGAACTGATACTATTCTCATAACCTGTCCTCAAAATACATTTTGCGAAAGATAAGGACAGTAAAGACCAGCGCAACCTTTAGGAGAAGAGTATATAAAATGCAGGGTCTTGGCACCTCCACATAATGATGATAAGATGAACTTTACAAAATTCCTTGAAAAGGAAGTCAACAGATTTTTACTTATTTATTCTGAGTTTGATTCTAAGTGAATTCTAAGATATTCTACATCCTACCAGCTATAGGATCAGAAATAGCATTGGACATCTATTTGAACAGAACACTCCAAGAGTCATAGCCGTTTGTCTGGCCTAGCCTAGCAAAGCAGAAACAACACTACGAGCTTTCATTTCGTCCTTCGTTCAATGATAAATGAATCTTGGCCGGTCCGATCGGATACCCGTAAAGCATAGATTCTAATTTTTAATAAAAGAACCGAAGTCTAAACGAGTCGATTTGTAAATCTTTAATTAATTGATTTTAAAAAGTTTAAATTACAAGTCTTCCTGAGACAATCATAAGCTGACGAAATGTGACAGTTGTTCTAACTCAGACAGACACTATGACATCACGCATAACTAGCGCCGTCAAATACACTAACAAAAGCCATTGCGGAAATTTACCATAACGAGAAGATGCGCAGGAGTGATCATAGTTATACACTATGATATGATAGTGAACATAACCTCCATGGAGCCTTGCCATCTCCTTTTAATGAAAAAGCACCAAAATGCACCAAAGGTTTTTTGACAGCATCAAAAAAAAAAACAAAAAAAAAAAAAAAAAACAAGCACTAACGGTTTTTATTACAAATATAACAAGGTAGCACATTATTATTTGTTATTATCACTTCATATTACAAAGAAGTTTATACCAGATCCGCCAAATCCCAATCAGAACTGCTCTCGAGCCAAAAAAGCACTAAATTGCAATAATATGTTTTGGGGAAAGCACTAAAACAAGCACTCGCGGTATTCATTCAAAATGTTATAAAATAGCATATTATAATTTATTATTATCACTGAATATTAGAATGAAGTTTACTCCAGATCTGCCAAACCCCAGTCAGACAACTCCTCTTCAGTTTCTGTAGCTATTTCCTGCTGTGTAAGCTCCTGCGATGATGATGATGATGATGATGATGATGATGATGATGATGATGATTGAAAGACAGGCGCATATGCCTATAATCATGACAGCATTTGCCATATCTTTTCATTCCATATCTAATAGTAAAAACAGCTGTCAAACTAATGATGCTCATTCTGTTCCGCAAGTTTGATTTTGTAACTCCCATCTGACTGAAAATACGCTCCACGTCCGCATTGGAATGAGGTAAAATGAGCACAGTTAAAGCTAAATCTGTAAGACCTTGGAAAGGATTTTCGCCGGTGGCATCCCTGTATGAGGCTATTTCTGCTCACAGTCCAAGTGTGTCAGAGGACATTGTACGCTGCATATGATGAAGTTTTCTCCACTGGAAATCGAAGCGGGTGAGAGTAGCTGCATCTTCTACAGACATTTTAGCAAGATCCAATATACAGAGCATCATTGGCTGTAGACATTCACTTCCACTAAGACATGACATAGACTCGGACACTCGGACGTTGTCGGGCAAACGTAAACGTAGCTGTGTCAATAGCTCTATTAAAACCTGTATGCACCTTCCACGAATTTCTTTCTCACCAAGAAACTTGTAGCCTACTATTTCTTTCTCAAACTCATAACCTAGATTTGGATTAGAATCTAAATAATCTTGAATAGCATCGCTTTATGTCATTCATTTCCCAGGAATAGCAATCTTAGAACTTATAGAATCAGTGAGTTGGACAAGATCGTCGAGTAGTTTTGTTGGATCCTGTATATCTGCTTCGAATTTCTTATTCACACTTTGAACTTCTCCGAGAATATGCTTGAGAAATATAAGAAACACATAGTTTTTCATGTCGCTAAACATAGAATGTAGAAGTTCTGCTGTATAAGAGCACCCGTTGAGTCGTGCTATATCAAAATGAGTTCTGAGCTCGAACCACAGCTGCAATATTCTGACAATGACAGATTGAATGTACATCCATCGTGTCGTCTGGCTTAATTGAACAACATTCAGCAGATTGTGTCCATCATTTATTGAAGCAAACAGCTCCCTGTACTTTGCTTGACGAAGACTTGAGTGTGAAAATCATTTATACGTTTCTCTAATCATGAACTCTATGTTCCTGGGCTGACAAGCAGCTGCAGCCTGTGACACTGCCAGCTGAAGTCAATGACATACACACCTAACTAGTACCAGATGAGGAACTTCGGATTTTAATTTTGCATACACTCCATTGTTTACACTTGTCATGACTGCTACAATGTCAGTGCCGAGTGCAACTAGTCTTTGCAACCCAAGTCCATTCTTGTATAAACAATCTTTTAACGCATTGCATATTGCCTGCGCGTTGCAGTCACTCACTTCAACTAAGTCTAAGGAAGTAACCACAAACTGATTTCTTGTCTCTGTATATAGCTACTAATAGCTACTCCAAGTAGCTTAGTTTCATAAATGTCATCGCTCTCATCAATAAATAAGCTGTATTTACTTTTGCCAATATCAGTTATCAAGTCTGTTGTGAAATATGGTGCAAGTGCATTTGAAATAACTGCTCTGCACTTTGTTCTCCTCAGCTTAAAATTCTTGCAACCTTTGCTGTCACCAAAGTGTACCTTGCAGAGTTCACTTAAATGGTCAACAACGCACAGCGAACAACGGACAGCTATGAACAAAGACATGCATCCTTCTGTTTCTTTGACATCATCTTTCAGTTTGTCAAATGCAATTGTTGTTTGTCTTTGTTTTCCCTAAAAGGTTGTTCGGCTTTCTGATGTTTCGTTGTATTCTTGTGCATCTCAATATCACTTAGCGTGTCTGCTATTGAACATTTGCAGTATTTGAAAAAACACTTAGTATTATCCACTTCTACTTTTAACAACAATTTTTGAAATCTCGAGTCACTGAGCTACCCGTTTCATTAATTATGTCAATAACTTCCATCCATCGATCAAATTCACCACAGAAATTTCTACCACCTCTGTCAATTTCCTTGACACCACCATTAAGTTAAACCCTACAGGCCTGACGACCTCCGTATACTATAAACCTACTGATGCTCACGGTTTCCTCCTGTACAGCTCATCCCACCCCAAAAGCTGCAAAGATTCCATCCCATATTCCCAGCTACTCCGCCTTCGTTGTATCTGTCAGGGCGATAATGACTTCCTCGAGAGAGCCCACGAAATGCTGGACTTTTTCCGCAGACGGTCCTACCCAGACGACGTCTTGTCGACAGCTTTCTGCCGCATAACCCAGGTCTCGCGGGAAATGTCCCTCGCCAAGCATACGCGACCTCCGAACAATAAACAAAAGCTTATCCTCACCTTTCACTCACATGCCTATGCCATCAAGCACATTTTCCTGAGACACTGGTCCATCTTGGAATCCGATCCTACCACTCGTGAGGTATTCTCCAATGGCCCCAGGGTAATTTTCCGCCGTAACCAGAGCCTCAGAGACCACCTTGTGCATAGTCGCCTCCCCACGGTTACTTCATCCGTGGGCACATTCGAATGCCATCGTAGGAACTGTCTGACATGCCCATACGTTGTTCAGACACCAGAGATTGCATTTCCCCGAGGTACCTTCACCTTGAAAGATTCTTTCACATGCACATCCCGCAATCTGATTTATGTTATCATCTGCAAACGATGTGACATGAAATACATTGGCCAGACGGGCAGACGTCTTGCGGATCGTTTTAGAGAACACCTCAGGAACATCAATCAGGGCGCTGACAAACCTGTCCCTAACCATTTCAATTCCTCCAACCATAATGGAGCCGACGATGCATGTGTCACCGCATTAAAACCCTGCTTCTCCAATAGCTGCGTCAGACTTAAAATTGAATGCCAACTAATCAACAATCTGGGATGCATCCACCCAGCCGGAATTAATACGGTTGTGGACGCTACAGTATAACTGCGGCATCTTCCCCAATTGTTCACACTATCTATTACTATGCTGTTGTCCTCACTTTCCTATATTTTCATAGCAGACTGTTCACATATTTTTGGCTACTCAAATCCTTTTTGGCAACCCATTTTTAATTCAGCTGGCCAAGTCACCTTTTCGGCCTCACATGGCTAAGTTATAGATCGTGTGTTAGTGTATTGTGGTCTTTCGTTTGCTGTATCTCGTTGTTAGCTGTGTTGTCATTGACAAAGATTCTGAGAATCGAAATGTCTGTGTGTCGTATTGTATGCGTTCGTGTGTATTTTATCTTATTTTATTATTCATTTTTATATTTATTGAGTGCTTCTGATTTCGGATTTTTCAACTGTATTTCGCGACACGTGGATCTCCTTGTAAGGTATGTGCAACGTTTGTTGATGTTTAGTTCGTTTTATCTCGCAGGAGTTTAAAATACCTATTTGTTTCCATTTCATACTGTTCTCTGAAATGTTGAGAATATTTCTTGCTCATGATTAAACAAAAATAAGCGTAAATTAAAGGATCATGTAGACACCACAAAATTATGAACTCGATCACAAGCTAATATATTGACGTTTGGGCTTGTCTGCAAGATGGCGTTCGCTTTTAACTAAATCGTATTAAAGGGAGTTAAATTAGTTGAATATTTCGCGGTAACGTACTAAGACTATTTTACTCCATCGCTTCAATTCCTATTCCTCTTTTTAGTGTTTCCAAAATGATTATTAAAGTAATTCCCCCCCCCCCCCCGAAAAAAACACCAAAAAGAACCAAACAAACATTGTGAAGCACCAAATTCAATTGGCCGCGCCAACTGCAACATTTTGGCACCAAATGACCTGAAAAAGCACCCAGTTTGGTGCGAAAAGCGTCAAAATGGCAAAACTGCCTCCATATAACAAAAATGAAATGTTACGGATATGTAAAATTATAGAATAATCTAGTATGGTATATCATTTGGTGTAACATTAGAGTTTTAGTGATGCATGTTCGTCATTCGGCAAATCAGACGGTAGCTTGCTTCATTACAATAAATACACCGATTGTCAGCTGATAACGCATACATCATAACATGCAATAACATATGTTTGCAATGTCCACAAGAGGCAAACTGTTGTGAGTAAGCGAGGTCTTGAAACCTTCACATGTTTTAACACCTGAGTGCAAGGAGGAGTAAGTGGTTCGTCTTTTTTTCTTCTTCTTAGACATGTACTCCAAAAACTCTTATGCCACGTTTCACTTAGCCAGAATTTTCTTGTTTAATAATTGCGAAATTGTCTATGACTCACATCCATATGTTAGCACGGGAAAGTTGCATGTTCTTGAAAATGTTAGCTGAATCTGTTGACTGTTGATGTGCCACGGATTCTTAAAGCTTCTGCATTGATCCCTATTTCACTTCTGCCAAGTAATGAGCGGACAGACCAGCTGGCAAATACTGCACCAATACTAACGGGAAGAAGCATGGAGATGGCTTATATAATCAATGCAGTACGGACTCGTTTGGCGGACAGTGCCAATGCAACTTGAATTTGCTGCTATTAAAGTAACTAACAAAATACTCAGATGCATTGAATTTATAACGTAAGGGAAGTAAATTACGAGATAGAACCAAATAAAAACTTACGTGCGCTCACACTATGTACCTGAAAGTAAACAAAGGATACATGTTTAAGCTCTCCCAACACCAAATATTAGTCAACTAGTCACAAAAAAGACAAGAACCCCATGACACGCCTTACATGCCTTTGAAACGTCTGGTGTCCAGTTTAGGCTGGGTGGACATGGAAACCCAGCCAGCCATAACAAACGACCTTGCTAGGTGTGGCGGCTGGGTCTCATGAGATAAGAGGGGCAGTGTCTTGGTGGTTATTTGTGACCGCTAGACTAAAGATGGGTATGACTTAGTGTTATAAATGTTGTAGAAACACCAACATCATCCACAGGTGTAGGATTATGGTTACGGTTTACAGATCTTCAAATGCGAACCCTAAAAATGTAAAACATTATAGATAGCTGTTATTATTGGTTGCTGTGGGTATGACTTAATTACTATCAACATACATAGATGTTTTTAGTTGCATGTCCTTCACAGCAGTCAACCCCAGCATTGTCGCTGTTCGTGATTCCTGGGCAAATTTTACGTTCAGTAGTTTGCCATTGCTTTCTGTAAGACCTGCACCTATGCCTTTTTCGGAAAAACCAGTACCGCTGTGTTTCAAACCCGGGTATACGGGCTCACAAACCGCGTTCGCAAGCCCTTAGCCACGAAGTAGAGGTGCGAATTAGAGCTATGGGGGTACGGATAGGTCCAGTGGTTAGAGTGATATAGATCCAGGGGTCGTGAAAGTGTACAAAGCAGCTTCAAATTAAAACCGTAAACACCACAAAGATTGATATCTAAAAATAAACAAACCAAGTAGAAGAAACATTGCTGATGTTAATATTGGCTATTATTTTCTGATAAGTACTAGTGGTCACAACAGCGTGATACAGCGGAAGTCACATGTTCTGAAAAGTAAATACAGAGGCGATACTAATGTTTATAATGTTACGTATGAAAACTGATGAGCATTAGGTAGCGCCGGGGATATCAATGCATGTAGTTGTCGCCTATGGTGAGATGTAGCTGGGTGGGGCGGTATCTTATACCGTTTTTGTCTTCTTTGAGCGGGAAAAAAAAACTGCCGTGTATTGTGTGCGAAATCAAACCACTCGTCGTTTCCTAAGACGTTGTAGTTATGATTACAGAAACAGTATTATCATAAGATTTTGTGTGTGGCTGCTTAGATATGTGTATTTGTATGTCTGCGCGTGCATGAATTAATTGTCTTTAAGATATCTATGTAATTAATAGTAGTAGTGTCAGAATCTTGCATTCAGCAATAACACAGGCTCGTAATCACTACCAGATGTGATACAAACACTGTCACAGAATGACTTTACGTGACACACTGCAAATACAATTCAAACACTTTATTCACACTTCTCACTCATCACAACCATTACATGCATGGCGCAATTACAATAGCGCTGCCATAATACAATCAATAGATATATAAATGCAATGTATACAACTCACAATCCTACATACCAGGCGCTCAGTCTCATATACTCACACAGGCTTTCTATCTATTGGCGTTCATACACACAAGTCATGCGAGCACAATTCAATCCGTCAGTCCTGTACAACCGCCCCAAGCCGTCTGGCGCTAACCGCTGTGAGTTCTCGCCAGTCGGGGTTGTGTTCCTGCGTGGACTCCATGTCCCACGCATGCACCGACTGACCATTCCTGTCACAGCGTGGTTAGTGTCGCTCACAGGCGGACCTGGCAGTAATTGCCAGGCATCGTTGACGACGACGCGGTAGAAATGGTGGGAAGATTATGACATTCTCCCGCCCTCCTTTTCATGAAAGGAGAATCCTTTCATGTAAGCTATATACATTTGGATTTATTTATTCAACCTGTCAGAATCGACCCATTGTTTGTCATCTGACGTGACACTTTGGTTTATATTAAGATATGTAGATAATTGTAAGCTATATACACAAACTCTTCAATGATGCTATTAAGCAACACTACTCAAGTACAATCCATTCGATGGATTCTTACGTTAGTTGTAATTTGACACAGCCAGTCCGGTAGCTATCAGCGAGCGACTTATGCTATCTCTCAAGCAACGCAACCACCTCTCGACAAATAAACAAAAATTACAAACACGACATGTCAGGCCGCGAGTCATCTCCCTATAAGATGACTCCAACATTTGACCCCAACCTCATCTGGTCGGAAAGTCACATGTAGGTCTACAACTTCGGCAATTACTCACATGCATAGTTGATGTCATCTTGATGTGTCGCCAATCTGGCAACATGAGGACGGTTTCCATACCTGTTACACATTACCACCAATTTCAATTGTTTCCCTTGGTTGTAATAAGTGAAACAATACAAAATCTATGGGCGATACTTTCAACATGCTTTCAAAGAAAATAAATTACATTAGTAAATCAATTTCTAAGCGTCATAGTTTGATGATTATTGACAATAGTGAACCAAATGTCACTATTGCGAACAAGTTAATCAACTTATGATTCTCAGATCACATCTATCAAAATCCTTACATACAATTTGTATATGCAACATTTCTCCCCCGATGTGTCTCCACCTTGACGTGGTGGGGGAGCTTGCGTGCCCCATCGACCCCATTTGCTTGCCGATGGATGAAAAACTACATATCGGACAGCTTATGGGATAGGGACCAGACCAAGAGAGACACAACCTGCTGCTCTGCAGGTTAGACTGAGGATAGCAGTCAAAAATTTAATTCAGGCGCACGAAGGCAAAAGATTTGGTCCGGACAATACTATAAGGCTCTCTGTCGAGGGTTGAGGCTGAACGCCTCTAAGCCACAAACCCTCGGATCTGAGAGCCGGGCCCATACCCACCCTCCGAAAAATAGAGGTGAGATACTGTGCAAGCTACATGCCCAGTTCTGATACTTGTTCGAAGGCTCTCAGCTGGGGGATATGAGGGATTCCCGGAAGAGAGGGCCTGGCCGTTTCTCGTTCACTGCCGCATGGAGGTAAGGTGCTGAGCCGGCAGCACATGTTGCCTACCTCTTGAGCGAGTACAAAAAAATTCAGAGAAGTGCCCCAGTCGAATGGAATGGTTACGAAAACTGTCTGTATCTAACTCATAGAGAGTGTAGACAAAAGTGGAAAAAACGTCTCAATAACACGAAATGGAACGAACGGCTAGCGAACCCATTGCGTGGTCCGAAGTAAAAAGCAAAGCTTACCGAGTGGATGACGCCCACAGTCTGACCGATCCTGGTGTGTGCTTGAGCGGCCAGTGGCAATCGAGATGCCCAACACATGGAAGTGAGGAACTAAAGCAGCCATGAGCAGGACGTGGCAACTCCTCGGGTGAGCCCAGTCTCATAGCAATATGTGCCGGCTCTGCAAGTATGGAAGCCTCCTTGGATAGAGAGAGAATGCCCATGATCTGCCCCTGCCTTCCCTTGAGGGTTGACCATGATGTCGTTGACCGTTCTATCCTGACCAGCTGAGATGTGGGCGGCATCACAACAATAAGTCTAACGTGCCTCGAAACCCGAGGACGGCTAACCTCATTAAAAATATGCCCGCCGAAGCAGGAAGTGCTGGTCTACGGGTGGCAAAATAAAAACTGGCACTACGCATTTACGTCCGAGTGAAATGTCTCTTCCGAATGTCTCTCGTGCTAGGAACAGTTCTGACTACCTAGTTTCCGAATGTCGCTCTTGCTCGGAACAGTTCTGACTAGGTAATTTTCCGAATATCTGCCTTGCCTGGAACAGCTCTGAAGGGCGCAAGGACAAGCACATGTCCGAAAACTCGCTGAGTGGATACCATCTGCAGACTTGTCTGGTTTGTGCAGGAACGGCCCGGGGCGAACGAAATGCCCAATATATTGAAGTGAGGAATCAAAGCAGCCATGAGCAGGACGTGACGATTCCCTCGGTAAGCCCAGGGCGCTATGTGTCGGCCCTGCAACCATGGAAGCAACCTTGGATGGCGGAAAATGCTATGGACTGTCCCTGCCTTCCTTTGAGGGATGACCGTTGTCTTCGACCGTCCCAACTTGGCCAGCGGTGTAGCAGATGGCACCGCAAAAGTGAGAGTCTCCCAGGAATGCTACCTGGTCAAATAAGCAAGCTAAAGTCGATGTGTTGGCCTACGGGTTTCGGCCCAAGGGCGCATAACAGACACACCGCAATCACATCTGAAAGAACACTCCGGATGAACGAAAAGAAGATATGCAAAATTTCAGCTTACAAATTTTATATGAAACATCAATTCTTTGTGAGAATTACACTATAGTCTGCTAGTTTTTAAATTAATTACACAAATACCAGAAGTACACAGCTGGTGTGTTAAGATGTAGCTAACACAAAGTTCTTCCGTCGGGATGTTATATAAACGAACGGAGTATACAGTTCATAAGAACAACTGCTGGATTAACTCTTTCTTTCGAAATATGGATTAAAGTGTTCTGTAGAATTCAGATGTCACTGTCCCTCTCGCACAGATTAAAACAAGTCAGAACACTCTGCTCAGCAGGTACTACGGATACTCGAAAAGTTCAAGTAAAGTAAGTCTTGAAATCACGTAGCACTGTTCGTTACAATGCTCATACATATTTAAAATAATATTATCTTTCGATCACATACCACACAAGCATTCATCACAATTATTACAATAATTATAAGATATATATACTATATTTATATTGGGACTTTGTCCCTATTACAATTTCTACACAGCGTTTCTGAAATAATTTCACTATTCGCCGTGTTGCTGAGCGCTATAGTAATCTGCAGATTACCTTTTGGTCTGCTGTGTGCGCTCAGGCACAATTAGGCTTTCGGATGCGTCGTAAGGACATTCTTGACACGATGTTATCGTCAGTCGTGACAAAGCCGTTACAAATTTTATAACCATGAATTTTTGACTGTCAGTCCGTGGTGTCTGATACGGTAAAATATCTGCTGTAATGTTGTTACATGGTCTGTCATAGTCTTCGTATGTATACAAATGTCGTCCATGTAGGAAATTATATTAGGTATGTCTGTCAGTAGAAGTCTTGTCATCCGTACAAATGTCGCCGGTGCATTGACAAGGCCGAATGGAAGCTTGCACCATTCGTATAGACCACAGGGTGTGGCAAATGCTGTCAGATGTATGCTGTCATGATGTACCGGTATTTGCCAATACCCTTTTGTCATGTCCAGTTGTGTAAAGTATCTAGAATCAGTCAGTTCAGTCAATATGTCTTCACAGTTGCTCATTGGTTCTAAATCCAACTGTGTGATATTGTTAAGTTTCCGATAGTCAACACAGAGTCGTATGGTGTTGTAATTCTTTTTCACAATCACTATCGGTGAACAAAAATGTGATTGTGATCGTCTGATGATGTGATTCTTCTCTAAGTCTAGAATTTCTTGGTGTAATTTCTCTTTGTAGTGTATGGAAATGGTGTATGGTCTGCACTTTATTGGTGTGTTGGATGTCAGAATAATGTGATGATGCACTAAGTCTGTTTGTCCTGGATGGTTAGAGAAAATACTACTGTAGTCTTGTAACAGTTGTCTGCAATTGTCGGTCTCTGTCTGAGTCAGATTAGGATTTATTTTAATGTCATGCAGATTGTTTGTCATGTCAAGTGATGGGGTCGGTATTTCGTGGGTCTCGTCATCGTCTGTGTGGTCCACTATGGTTGTGCTTGCTGCAGTCTCGTCCTGGTCTTCGTCTCTGGTGCAGTACGGTTTTAACATGTTGACGTGAAATATTTTGTGTTTGTCTTTTATTGCGATCTAATAGTCCACTGTCGAAATTTGTCTCAGTACTTTAAACGGTCGTTGCCATGAGTCGGTCAGTAAGTGTCTGTCGCTTAGCATAAGTAGTAGTAAGTCTTGTCCAGGTGTCAGTGTTATTGTCCTATTTCCTCTGTTTGCATACTGTCTGTAAAAAGCACCAGATTGTTTCAGTGCTTCTTTAGCTAATACACAAGATTTCATTATCCTATCTCGCAATGATGTTACATGTTCATATGATGATACTGGTTTATGTACAGTTATACTTTCAGTTAACATAGAATGGTACATAGATAATGGGCCGCGTGGTTTGGCTCCATATACAAGTTCAAATGGTGAGAAACCTGTACTGGAATGAGGTACTTCGCAATATGCAAATAGTATGGCAGGTAAATAAGTATCCCAGTCTTCAGAGTGTTCCTGGGTAACTTTTGATAGCATGTGCTTGAGATCACCGTTCATCTTTTCTACAATCCCCGTAGAATGAGGGTGGTATGGGCTATTAAAGCACTGCTTTACCCCTAACATTCTAGTAAAGGCTCGAGTTGCTGCAGCTATGAACTGACTTCCCCGATCTGAGAGAATGGTATCTGGAAACCCTACTCTAGAAAAAATGTGGAAGAAAACTTCCGTTACATCCTTGGCAGTTATGTTCTTAAGTGGAATTGCCTTAGGCCATCTGCTACAGAGGTCAATTATCATTAGAATGAATTTATTTCCTCTTGATGTCACATGGTTTAGAGGACCTACAATATCAACAGAGATCTTTTCGAATGGTCTATTTGCTAGAGCTGTTATTTGTAGTTCAGCTTGCGGGTGTTTACCCTTTTTAACAAGCTTCTGGCAGATGTCACAAGTTCTGCAATATTGCTTGATGTCACTGCAGAATTTAGGCCAGTAGAACTGGGTAAGTAATCTAGATCTAGTTTTCGAATAAGCTATATGCCCTGCAAAGGGTATGTCATGTGCTAGATGTAATGCTTGTTTGCGGTGTTCGGTTGATAACACCATTTGCTCAGTAGTGTTGGTACCTTTGGTGTAGTACCGTGTAAGGATTCTTTTTAGGGCAAAATGCCATCTAGCATTCTTTGTTATTCTTGGCTTTCGGTCTTTTAAATTAAAATATTTGTGCAAAGATAAATCGGCCTTTTGGGCTGTTATGAAATTTTCCCTCATTGTCTTAGGAGGTAATATAACTGGGCTTAACATTTCCAAAGCCTCAGTCTGGTTAATTTGATCTTGCACTTTTGCAGTAGATCTAGTTACTGCATTTGGCATATCAATATCATGACAAGGTGATGTTACATTTATACTAATACAATCATGTGATGATGTTAATGAATTTGCAAACATACATTCATTCGAAGATGATAATACATTGTCAACAATATATTCAGTTGAAGATAATATTGCATTATCAACAATACATTTGGCAAAAAATGTTATACTGTTATGTGGCATATCATTTACTTCAGGAAGGTTACCCACGATTATGTCACAACATGGGTTGGATAATGCTGCGCATTTAACCTTTCCTGTGAGAAATGGGGTGTCAATATATGCCCATGCAAGTGGGTATTTCTCGATGTTCCCTGAGAAAGTTCGGCATGTAACATGTTTGCCTGTATAATCTGAAGGTAAAATAAAGTCTCTCTTCAAAACAATAAGAGTACATCCACTATCTCGTAAAACGGTGGCAGATTTGCCATTTACAAACCCTTGGTGGGTGTTAAGTTTACCTTTGGAGTTTATTACCAAATTGGCTTCTTCATTGGCAATAGGTATTGAGTGGCCGCATGTTAAATTCTGCTTGTTCCTCATCTGAGGAAGAGCTATCAAACATGGCTTCATTAGCCTTTCTGGTCATTTGTTTACCTTTACAAGCATGACGCCAGTGGCTATATGCCTTGCAAAGGAAGCATTTGATCAGTCGTGTATAGCTCTTTCTCTCCTTATCTTGCTTATCTATATAGTTTTGCAAGTATGTGAGGTACCCTGGGTGTTTGTCACACATATCACTTTCATTATGTGGAAGATGGCAATATCTGCATTGGTAATAACTATTAGCAGATTGCCTAAAGGGTTTCTGTTTACTGTAGGGACCTGACTTCGTTCTGTCATAGGTAACGGCTGCTACAAAGTCTGTGTCAGTCAATCCACTAGTAAAACACTGTTTGTTGGTGTGAAATAAGCCGAACCTCGTTTCTCTATATGTTGCAAACTCTCGCACTCGCATTCTTGCCGAAATTTAGAAAATGGTGGTGGTAGAGATGAAATGATTTTATCTCTAAGAATTAGATCTTTCAACTTTTCAAAGCTGTTATTTACTTTGGCTGCTGACAACCATTTACTAAATATATCCTGTACTACTGAGATGTAGTCAGAGAAAGTTTGTGTAGGTTTTGGAGCTAATTTACTAAACTGTTCTCTGTAGCCTGCTTCATCTAACAGGAAGTGTGACATAATTTTGGACTTAATATATTGATAATCTTTCCTGAGATCTTTGGGAATGGTCTCTATCACTTTGAGAGGTTTCCCTGAAAGACTTCTCATACATATATAATGTTCCATTCAGTCTCTGGGATCCGATAATGCTCCATCATTGTTTCAAAGTTCTGGGTGAAGGCTGCAATGCAGTCGCCCGTGGTGAAATCTTTGACGATCCCTTGGTACTTTTTGTACTGATTCTCTTTTTCTAGTCTTTCTGACTTTCTAGAATCTTTATCTGCTGATGTTTCAGCTTCTAGCTGTTTAATTTTCAGCTGCATTTCAAGTTCCTCTCTCTTGCTCTGGGCTAAGATCTCAGCTTTTCTTATCTCAGCCTCTGTTTCTGTCTGTTTGGTCTTAGCCTCTAATTCAGATTTCTTAGTCTCAGCCTCTAATTCTGCTCTTTTCAACTCTCTTTCAGCAGCTCTGTCTTCACGTTCCCTGGCTTTCTCCTGTAATAGGACATATTCTGCATATATTGCCTCACTCCATTTTGTCAAATCATCACCAGTTAACTTCATTTTTAAACCAGATTCGATGAAATCGTTCAATGTGGACATGGTGAATTATTTCAGATACAATGAATGTACAAACACATTAATTATGGTGTTAGTAAATACAACAATGTGTGCAATATTTATCAAATACAGCTTATGCCTAGACTTACACACAAAAGTATATAGGAAAAAAGATAATACTTAAGTGATTTTGGAGCTCTGGAGCATTATGGAACACTGTACCAGAGAATGGCTGCCTGATCGTTACTGCCCGGATAAAAATGAACTTTACTTGCTAACGGTTTCGGATGACACACAAAAAATGTTGCTTTTTGGAAGAAGAAAATATTAGGACATGTATGAGTATGTGGTGCATGCATTGTCAACTAAGTTTTGTAGGTTTGTGTGCTGTCGAGTATGTTTGTTAGTCGTAATGTCGTCCGTTAAACACATTCAACAACTCACTTTCCATGTTGCTTTCTTTCCAAAACTTTCCGCTTACACACACGTTCAATCCTATTTTACAACTAGTTCAAAAATGGACGATACATCCGCATTCGCATCTATTTTATAACTGGTTCAAGCTGGACGATGCACCCACGTTCACACCTGTCAGAATCTTGCATTCAGCAATAACACAGGCTCGTAATCACTAACATATGTGATACAAACACTGTCACAGAATGACTTTACGTGACACACTGCAAATACAATTCAAACACTTTATTCACACTTCTCACTCATCACAACCATTACATGCATCGCGCAATTACAATAGCGCTGCCATAATACAATCAATAGATATATAAATGCAATGTATACAACTCACAATCCTACATACCAGGCGCTCAGTCTCCTATACTCACACAGGCTTTCTAGCTATTGGCGTTCATACACACAAGTCATACGAGCACAATTCAATCCGTCTGTCCTGTACAACCGCCCCAAGCCGTCTGGCGCTAACCGCTGTGAGTTCTCGCCAGTCGGGGTTGTGTTCCTCCATGCCATGGACTCCATGTCCCACGCACGCACTGACTGACCATTCCTGTCACAGCGTGGTTAGTGTCGCTCACAGGCGGACCTGGCCGTAATTGCCAGGCCTCGTTGACGACGACGCGGTAGAACTGGTGGGGAGATTATGACAAGTAGTTACTATTGGAGTACTGAGCGGTCTCGAGGTATGGTGTCCGCCTCGAGTGCTGGAGTTCACGGGTTCAAGCAACGGTGAGGGCCGGGATTTTTCCATGTTGACATCTAGTAATAAAATTTCCCCTGGTCTCTGGGTAGTGAGATCGGACGCCCATGTTATTTTTGCGAACGTATACTTGCATTGGCAGATGGAAATAGTGTCCTAACGGCGCTGTCCATGCAAAATATCGAGTTAAAAAACTACGCAAGTATTTCAAGATCCCCGCTGGTGCCACGGAGTTCGTGCATTGAGCTGTGCATCTTTTGACTCAGGCTTGAGTTAGGAGAAGAACGGAGCACTTATGGGTTACACCCGTGTGCTGTGATGTTGATCCGTCAACTACACTAAACTAATTTAAACTAACAGTAGTAGTATTAGTATAGTAGTAGTAGTAGTAGTAATAGTAGTAGTAGTAGTAGTAGTAGTAGTAGTAGTAGTAGTAGTAGTAGTAGTAGTAGTAGTAGTAGTAGTAGTAGTAGTAATAGTAGTAGTGGTAATAGTAGTAGTAGTAGTAGCAGCAGCAGCAGCAGCAGCAGCAGTAGCAGCAGTTGTCATAGTGTTATTTGTAGTAGTAGTGTTGGTGGTGGTTGTACTAGCAGCATTAGTAGTAGTAGTAGTAGTAGTAGTAGTAGTAGTAGTAGTAGTAGTAGTAGTAGTAGTAGTAGTAGTAGTAGTAGTAGTAGTAGTAGTAGTAGTAGTAGTAGTAGTAGTAGTAGTAGTAGTAGTAGTAGTAGCAGCAGCAGCAGCAGCTTCAGCATAAGAAGAAGAAGAAGAAGAAGAAGAAGAAGAAGAAGAAGAAGAAGAAGAAGAAGAAGAAGAAGAAGAAGAAGAAGAAGAAGAAGAAGAAGAAGAAGAAGAAGAAGAAGAAGAAGAAGAAGAAGAAGAAGAAGAAGAAGAAGAAGAAGAGAAGAAGAAGAAGAAGAAGAAGAAGAAGAAGAAGAAGAAGAAGAAGAAGAAGAAGAAGAAGAAGAAGAAGAAGAAGAAGAAGAAGAAGAAGAAGAAGAAGAAGAAGAAGAAGAAGAGAAAGACTAGTAGTATTATTAGAGTAGTAGTAATGGTGGTAGTAATACTACTGGTAGTAATGGTTATGCGGGAGTGAAAAAGAAATGGCTGTCGTGTAGTATGTTGTGAAAATCGATACTTGCACCCGAGTTTCGACTAACAGGTGTAAGTATTATAGTAATGCTAAAAGCAGTTTAGCGTATTTGTCTATGTCTGTGATTATTTGTTTAGAGGAATCTTTAGGGGAAGCTAAATATATTTTCTTAGGAAATTAGTTGTTTCAATATGTCGTTGTGGTGCTTGTTGTTTCACTAAGTATGTGTACATCTTGTAACAAGTCTGCATACATATGTAGTAGAAATTCGTTAATATACATCACCATGTGCTCCAGTGCTATGTATTGTTCTGAGTTTTGGTATGTTGTGTGCTATGTAGTATAAAGCTAGTTTGTGTTGTTCTGAGTAGCTGATGATGCTAACCACTTGATTCTAAGTATTTGTATCTTTTGCCTGTATGGCTTGTGGCATATTTCTACATCTTGTTTATTGTTTCTTGTAATAAGTGTTAATTTTCTTGTACTGCTTTCATATATGAGTTGTAGAAATTCAGTAATTTACCATCATAATGTGCTCATGTGTAGTAGTAGTAGTAGTAGTAGTAGTAGTAGTAGTAGTAGTAGTAGTAGTAGTAGTAGTAGTAGTAGTAGTAGTAGTAGTAGTAGTAGTAGTAGTAGTAGTAGTAGTAGTAGTAGTAGTAGTAGTAGTAGTAGTAGTAGTAGTAGTAGTAGTAGTAGTAGTAGTAGTAGTAGTAGTAGTAGTAGTAGTAGTAGTAGTAGTAGTAGTAGTAGTAGTAGTAGTAGTAGTAGTAGTAGTAGTAGTAGTAGTAGTAGTAGTAGTAGTAGTAGTAGTAGTAGTAGTAGTAGTAGTAGTAGTAGTAGTAGTAGTAGTAGTAGTAGTAGTAGTAGTAGTAGTAGTAGTAGTAGTAGTAGTAGTAGTAGTAGTAGTAGTAGTAGTAGTAGTAGTAGTAGTAGTAGTAGTAGTAGTAGTAGTAGTAGTAGTAGTAGTAGTAGTAGTAGTAGTAGTAGTAGTAGTAGTAGTAGTAGTAGTAGTAGTAGTAGTAGTAGTAGTAGTAGTAGTAGTAGTAGTAGTAGTAGTAGTAGTAGTAGTAGTAGTAGTAGTAGTAGTAGTAGTAGTAGTAGTAGTAGTAGTAGTAGTAGTAGTAGTAGTAGTAGTAGTAGTAGTAGTAGTAGTAGTAGTAGTAGTAGTAGTAGTAGTAGTAGTAGTAGTAGTAGTAGTAGTAGTAGTAGTAGTAGTAGTAGTAGTAGTAGTAGTAGTAGTAGTAGTAGTAGTAGTAGTAGTAGTAGTAGTAGTAGTAGTAGTAGTAGTAGTAGTAGTAGTAGTAGTAGTAGTAGTAGTAGTAGTAGTAGTAGTAGTAGTAGTAGTAGTAGTAGTAGTAGTAGTAGTAGTAGTAGTAGTAGTAGTAGTAGTAGTAGTAGTAGTAGTAGTAGTAGTAGTAGTAGTAGTAGTAGTAGTAGTAGTAGTAGTAGTAGTAGTAGTAGTAGTAGTAGTAGTAGTAGTAGTAGTAGTAGTAGTAGTAGTAGTAGTAGTAGTAGTAGTAGTAGTAGTAGTAGTAGTAGTAGTAGTAGTAGTAGTAGTAGTAGTAGTAGTAGTAGTAGTAGTAGTAGTAGTAGTAGTAGTAGTAGTAGTAGTAGTAGTAGTAGTAGTAGTAGTAGTAGTAGTAGTAGTAGTAGTAGTAGTAGTAGTAGTAGTAGTAGTAGTAGTAGTAGTAGTAGTAGTAGTAGTAGTAGTAGTAGTAGTAGTAGTAGTAGTAGTAGTAGTAGTAGTAGTAGTAGTAGTAGTAGTAGTAGTAGTAGTAGTAGTAGTAGTAGTAGTAGTAGTAGTAGTAGTAGTAGTAGTAGTAGTAGTAGTAGTAGTAGTAGTAGTAGTAGTAGTAGTAGTAGTAGTAGTAGTAGTAGTAGTAGTAGTAGTAGTAGTAGTAGTAGTAGTAGTAGTAGTAGTAGTAGTAGTAGTAGTAGTAGTAGTAGTAGTAGTAGTAGTAGTAGTAGTAGTAGTAGTAGTAGTAGTAGTAGTAGTAGTAGTAGTAGTAGTAGTAGTAGTAGTAGTAGTAGTAGTAGTAGTAGTAGTAGTAGTAGTAGTAGTAGTAGTAGTAGTAGTAGTAGTAGTAGTAGTAGTAGTAGTAGTAGTAGTAGTAGTAGTAGTAGTAGTAGTAGTAGTAGTAGTAGTAGTAGTAGTAGTAGTAGTAGTAGTAGTAGTAGTAGTAGTAGTAGTAGTAGTAGTAGTAGTAGTAGTAGTAGTAGTAGTAGTAGTAGTAGTAGTAGTAGTAGTAGTAGTAGTAGTAGTAGTAGTAGTAGTAGTAGTAGTAGTAGTAGTAGTAGTAGTAGTAGTAGTAGTAGTAGTAGTAGTAGTAGTAGTAGTAGTAGTAGTAGTAGTAGTAGTAGTAGTAGTAGTAGTAGTAGTAGTAGTAGTAGTAGTAGTAGTAGTAGTAGTAGTAGTAGTAGTAGTAGTAGTAGTAGTAGTAGTAGTAGTAGTAGTAGTAGTAGTAGTAGTAGTAGTAGTAGTAGTAGTAGTAGTAGTAGTAGTAGTAGTAGTAGTAGTAGTAGTAGTAGTAGTAGTAGTAGTAGTAGTAGTAGTAGTAGTAGTAGTAGTAGTAGTAGTAGTAGTAGTAGTAGTAGTAGTAGTAGTAGTAGTAGTAGTAGTAGTAGTAGTAGTAGTAGTAGTAGTAGTAGTAGTAGTAGTAGTAGTAGTAGTAGTAGTAGTAGTAGTAGTAGTAGTAGTAGTAGTAGTAGTAGTAGTAGTAGTAGTAGTAGTAGTAGTAGTAGTAGTAGTAGTAGTAGTAGTAGTAGTAGTAGTAGTAGTAGTAGTAGTAGTAGTAGTAGTAGTAGTAGTAGTAGTAGTAGTAGTAGTAGTAGTAGTAGTAGTAGTAGTAGTAGTAGTAGTAGTAGTAGTAGTAGTAGTAGTAGTAGTAGTAGTAGTAGTAGTAGTAGTAGTAGTAGTAGTAGTAGTAGTAGTAGTAGTAGTAGTAGTAGTAGTAGTAGTAGTAGTAGTAGTAGTAGTAGTAGTAGTAGTAGTAGTAGTAGTAGTAGTAGTAGTAGTAGTAGTAGTAGTAGTAGTAGTAGTAGTAGTAGTAGTAGTAGTAGTAGTAGTAGTAGTAGTAGTAGTAGTAGTAGTAGTAGTAGTAGTAGTAGTAGTAGTAGTAGTAGTAGTAGTAGTAGTAGTAGTAGTAGTAGTAGTAGTAGTAGTAGTAGTAGTAGTAGTAGTAGTAGTAGTAGTAGTAGTAGTAGTAGTAGTAGTAGTAGTAGTAGTAGTAGTAGTAGTAGTAGTAGTAGTAGTAGTAGTAGTAGTAGTAGTAGTAGTAGTAGTAGTAGTAGTAGTAGTAGTAGTAGTAGTAGTAGTAGTAGTAGTAGTAGTAGTAGTAGTAGTAGTAGTAGTAGTAGTAGTAGTAGTAGTAGTAGTAGTAGTAGTAGTAGTAGTAGTAGTAGTAGTAGTAGTAGTAGTAGTAGTAGTAGTAGTAGTAGTAGTAGTAGTAGTAGTAGTAGTAGTAGTAGTAGTAGTAGTAGTAGTAGTAGTAGTAGTAGTAGTAGTAGTAGTAGTAGTAGTAGTAGTAGTAGTAGTAGTAGTAGTAGTAGTAGTAGTAGTAGTAGTAGTAGTAGTAGTAGTAGTAGTAGTAGTAGTAGTAGTAGTAGTAGTAGTAGTAGTAGTAGTAGTAGTAGTAGTAGTAGTAGTAGTAGTAGTAGTAGTAGTAGTAGTAGTAGTAGTAGTAGTAGTAGTAGTAGTAGTAGTAGTAGTAGTAGTAGTAGTAGTAGTAGTAGTAGTAGTAGTAGTAGTAGTAGTAGTAGTAGTAGTAGTAGTAGTAGTAGTAGTAGTAGTAGTAGTAGTAGTAGTAGTAGTAGTAGTAGTAGTAGTAGTAGTAGTAGTAGTAGTAGTAGTAGTAGTAGTAGTAGTAGTAGTAGTAGTAGTAGTAGTAGTAGTAGTAGTAGTAGTAGTAGTAGTAGTAGTAGTAGTAGTAGTAGTAGTAGTAGTAGTAGTAGTAGTAGTAGTAGTAGTAGTAGTAGTAGTAGTAGTAGTAGTAGTAGTAGTAGTAGTAGTAGTAGTAGTAGTAGTAGTAGTAGTAGTAGTAGTAGTAGTAGTAGTAGTAGTAGTAGTAGTAGTAGTAGTAGTAGTAGTAGTAGTAGTAGTAGTAGTAGTAGTAGTAGTAGTAGTAGTAGTAGTAGTAGTAGTAGTAGTAGTAGTAGTAGTAGTAGTAGTAGTAGTAGTAGTAGTAGTAGTAGTAGTAGTAGTAGTAGTAGTAGTAGTAGTAGTAGTAGTAGTAGTAGTAGTAGTAGTAGTAGTAGTAGTAGTAGTAGTAGTAGTAGTAGTAGTAGTAGTAGTAGTAGTAGTAGTAGTAGTAGTAGTAGTAGTAGTAGTAGTAGTAGTAGTAGTAGTAGTAGTAGTAGTAGTAGTAGTAGTAGTAGTAGTAGTAGTAGTAGTAGTAGTAGTAGTAGTAGTAGTAGTAGTAGTAGTAGTAGTAGTAGTAGTAGTAGTAGTAGTAGTAGTAGTAGTAGTAGTAGTAGTAGTAGTAGTAGTAGTAGTAGTAGTAGTAGTAGTAGTAGTAGTAGTAGTAGTAGTAGTAGTAGTAGTAGTAGTAGTAGTAGTAGTAGTAGTAGTAGTAGTAGTAGTAGTAGTAGTAGTAGTAGTAGTAGTAGTAGTAGTAGTAGTAGTAGTAGTAGTAGTAGTAGTAGTAGTAGTAGTAGTAGTAGTAGTAGTAGTAGTAGTAGTAGTAGTAGTAGTAGTAGTAGTAGTAGTAGTAGTAGTAGTAGTAGTAGTAGTAGTAGTAGTAGTAGTAGTAGTAGTAGTAGTAGTAGTAGTAGTAGTAGTAGTAGTAGTAGTAGTAGTAGTAGTAGTAGTAGTAGTAGTAGTAGTAGTAGTAGTAGTAGTAGTAGTAGTAGTAGTAGTAGTAGTAGTAGTAGTAGTAGTAGTAGTAGTAGTAGTAGTAGTAGTAGTAGTAGTAGTAGTAGTAGTAGTAGTAGTAGTAGTAGTAGTAGTAGTAGTAGTAGTAGTAGTAGTAGTAGTAGTAGTAGTAGTAGTAGTAGTAGTAGTAGTAGTAGTAGTAGTAGTAGTAGTAGTAGTAGTAGTAGTAGTAGTAGTAGTAGTAGTAGTAGTAGTAGTAGTAGTAGTAGTAGTAGTAGTAGTAGTAGTAGTAGTAGTAGTAGTAGTAGTAGTAGTAGTAGTAGTAGTAGTAGTAGTAGTAGTAGTAGTAGTAGTAGTAGTAGTAGTAGTAGTAGTAGTAGTAGTAGTAGTAGTAGTAGTAGTAGTAGTAGTAGTAGTAGTAGTAGTAGTAGTAGTAGTAGTAGTAGTAGTAGTAGTAGTAGTAGTAGTAGTAGTAGTAGTAGTAGTAGTAGTAGTAGTAGTAGTAGTAGTAGTAGTAGTAGTAGTAGTAGTAGTAGTAGTAGTAGTAGTAGTAGTAGTAGTAGTAGTAGTAGTAGTAGTAGTAGTAGTAGTAGTAGTAGTAGTAGTAGTAGTAGTAGTAGTAGTAGTAGTAGTAGTAGTAGTAGTAGTAGTAGTAGTAGTAGTAGTAGTAGTAGTAGTAGTAGTAGTAGTTATCATGTAATCCTGAACTATAGTGGGCTATTATCTTGCATACATGAGGTGTAGAAATTCGGTACTATTTCAGTATAATGTAACTTACGTGTTGGTGAAAACGAATTATCTGTCTTTTGTAGTGGTAAAAGGTGATGACGTTATAAAGGACACCTTCGATTATCTTCCTGCGTGTCTTGCTCCTGCGACGGGGTATAGCGTAACACACATTTGAGCTAGAAGAATACACGACTAATGAGATCATCAGCTGTTAGATCCCGTTCCAACACGACCGACAAATGGGCTTTCACTAAGTCCTCAAATTACTCGCTCAAACACACTTGTGATAATAAGACACCGACAGTCCGACACTAACACATACAACTGACAAAAAGACAGACTGACACAACCAATAAAAAGTGACACAGCGACAAACTGACACAGGCAAGAAAACATCAAAACAATTGTAAACAACACAGTACAGTCATGCCTTGAATCTCGTAGTGGACATATCCAACGCCTGTTATAATGATTACTTCACTGGTATATTCCAGCTTCCCCAAAACAGCGTTAGTTAGGCCATAACAGTTATATTGTAACTAGTGTAATGAATTGGTTAGCACATTTTGTAATGAAGTCATATACTTAGTGTTTTTCAAATTTGACCTACATACAAAGTGTAGTGAGACTTTACAATCACTATATATATATATATATATATATATATATATATATATATATATATATATATATATATATATATATGTATATATATATATATATAATATACTGCTCGTAGAAAAACTAAGAAGTATCAGCAAAATGAAAGGAATGATAACGGAAGTAGACTGATAGAGCTTTGCAGCCAACACGACCTCTATATAACAAACACATTCTATAAACATAAGGATTCACAAGTATACACCTGGTATAAATGGAACGATCTAGATACTAAAAGCCAAATTGATTTTATATTAACAAGAAATAACAGAAAGAGAAATATATTAGATACAAGGGCAGTGCCCAATTTCAGTATAAAAACAGATCATAAAGCAGTCGTTGCCATAATAAGAACTATCAGAAGAAAAAAAACAAAGAGCAGGAAAATGCATGCCATGCGAATCAGTAAACTTAAAACACCTTAAAGACGAGGCAGCAAGGGAAAATTATGAGAAAGAACTAACTGAACTCTTTGTAAAATTACCTACAGAAAGAAAAACAGTGGAAGAAGAATGGGAGATGTTCAAATCAAGCATTTTAAATACTCCAAAAATAACATGCGGAACCACGAAAAAACGCAAAACACGGATAAAGAAAATAACAAGTTGGTGGAACGCAGAAGTAAAGAAAGCGTTAAAAGAAAAAAAAAGGAAAAATATAAAAAGTGGTTGAAGAGCAAACAGGAATGTGATTACAGAGAATATATAATAGCGAGAAGACATGTGATTAGAATAGTAAAGAGGGAAAAACAAAAAGACTGGGAAGAGTATGGAGAAACCCTAAATAAAAACTACAAGGAGGCAACTAGAAACTTCTACAAAAAGATAAGTGCAATGCGAACCAGAGGAGAACCCTTTGACCCAACTGAAATAATTAACAGCGAAAATGGAGAACCAATAAGTGAACAAAAACAGATCCTAATAAGATGGAAGCAGTATTTCGAACAACTTCTTAACATCCCATCAGATGTCACAGGAATTCAAGAGACCTACACAGATGTCACTGAAGAACAAGAACCAGGCATACTAAAAGAAGAAATTATAGAAGCCATCAGATTAGCCCCATTGAACAAATCATCGGGACAGGATGAAATACCAAATGAACTAATTAAAGCAGCAAGAGAAGTAGGAACAGCTTGGCTACATAGACTATTCAACCATGTTTGGGTAGAACAACAGACACCACGAGACTGGGGAAACGCCATAATTATCCCGATTTGGAAAAACAAAGGCAGCAAAAGAGACTGCACACAATACAGAGGCATTTCACTGTTGAGTCATACTGGGAAAATATTTTGCAAAATTCTTGAAAAAAGATTACGAACTACTTTAGATCCCCAGCTAAGCGAAACGCAACTTGGATTTAGGAATAACAAAGGATGCACAGACAGCATTTTTGTTCTTAAGCAACTTATAGAAAAATCAATCGAATTCAATAAAATACTCTACTTAGCCTTTGTCGACCAAGAAAAGGCATTCGATAGGGTAGATAGAAACAAGCTGTGGGAAATCCTTAAACAATATGGAGTGAGTACACATCTAACAAACCTATATAGAAGTTTACACAACAACAGTGAATGCATAGTGAGAGCAACTGGAGGACACTCAGAACCCTTCACCATAAGATCTGGAGTACGACAAGGTTGTGTCCTGTCCCCTCTCTTGTTCATAACATATATAGACAACATATGTAAAGAAACCAGCCAAGCAGAGACAGCAAGAATACCGCATGACGAGAACACAGAAGAAGAACCATCTGCAAATCTAACCATTAGAGAACTCCTGTTTGCGGACGACCAAGCACTAATAGCAAAATCAGAAACTGAATTACAAGACCACATGAATAGTCTAAACGAAATGTGTAGGGAAAATAACATGAAAATTAGCACAAGCAAAACAGAGGTAATGACTATAACTAAAGAAGAACAAACAGCACCAATTCACCTAAACGAACATCCCTTGAAACAAGTAAAGAGTTTCATGTACCTAGGAAGTATAATATCATCAAATGGCAGATCAGAAGACGAAAATAGGTGTAATAAGGCAAATCAACTCATAATATCATCAAATGGCAGATCAGAAGACGAAAATAGGTGTAATAAGGCAAATCAACTCATTGGACAAATGGCACCAATACTAAAGAACAAACATGTATCAATAACTACTAAGAAAGCACTTTACAACAAAATCTTCCTACCAACTCTGTGCTACCAATGCCAAACCTGGACAATGACAGAAAAAGAGAAAAGAAAAATCACAACAACAGAAATGAGGTTCCTGAGAAGAATACTCAACGTATCAAGAAGAGATAAGATCAGAAATGAAGAAATCAGGACTAAAGTGGGGGTTAAAGCAGCACTAGATTTTATTAGAAAGCAGCAAGTCAAATGGTTTGGCCATGCAAGTAGGTTACCAGTCAACAGCATGCCACAACAAGCAATGATGTACAGACCAGATGGAAACAGAGGAAGAGGACGACCACGTAAACGTTGGATGGAGGGAATAGCAGAATCCATGAGAATGTCGATATACGAAATCCGTAACCGGGCACTCTCACGAAGTTTATACTTCACCTCGACACCGCAAGGTACAAGAGGAACACGATGAGATGAGATGAGATGAGATGATATATATATATATATCATGTGCCATGCCGATAAGCGTGGGCGGTCATGTTCTGTCATCTCACTCGATCACCAGAGTCGTGGATCAGCTCTGTGTTTCTGTCTCGACCATGCCAAGTGGCCAAGCCATCCAGGTATTTATTTCTCGGTCTTCCCCTTGGTCTTCCCTTCGATTTTGCCAGTAGTCACCAAGTTCTCCAATTTATTTTTTCTCATAACATGCCACACAAATTTTGACTGTCTATGTTTAATGTCTCTAATCAGTTTACGATCTTCATTTGTTTCTTGAAGGAAATGTTCATAGATTTTTCTGTCTATCCATGGTATTCTTTGTATTTTCCTCAGAAACCACATTTCCACAGCCATCAGCTGTTTTTCAGCTTGACTGCTTATTGTCCACGTGTAACAGTATGTGTAGTTTGGGTTATAATTAGGATCTAGTGGGGAATTAGAGATACAGCACGATTGAGCATTATGAGTGAAAGCGGAGAGAGATGCTCAATCGTGACGTATTGTTGTTGTGAAGGGCAGTCAACATCCGATAGTCCAGCTGAGAAGACACGGCTTGTCATCTTGAGAATAAAGTATAAAGTTTTAGTACAGATCAAGTCTTGTTACTTCATTTGACACTACTACAGAAGTAATAAATGGTGCCGTGGACCGAGAATCTGAGGTTGATCTAGGCCGGCCAACAACAACTATCCACTGGCGGCATGCTGTAAGACAAATTATGAAGATAATGGCCTACCACGCGAAGTACTAAAGAATCCAGACAAAACTGCCAGGACAAGAAGGGTTTCCTGGAGCCGTGGCTGAACATTTGAATCGTATCATTTATAAGGGGCCTAACCTGGCCGTTGCCTGAACCTTGCCACTTTCAAGATTTTATCGGAAGTCAGAACTCGTTCAAGGTCAGCTCATCACTAGCCGTTGGCTGATTGATACTAATCCATTTTTGGGCCTTGTCATTCCTATGACCCAAACACACCTAATCCATTTTTGGGCCTTGTCATTCCTATGACCCAAACACACCTAATCCATTTTTGGGCCTTGTCATTCCTATGACCCAAACACACCTAATCCATTTTTGGGCCTCGTTATATTCCTATGACCCATTCCATACGACGATGAAGTACCCACTTGAGATCAAGGAAGGGACCCAACCAGGGGGTCGAAGATTGTCTGGCAGCCCATGAGATGTGACCCAACCAGGGGTTGAAAATTTTCTGGCAGCCCACGAGAAGGACGAAATTACCTGAGGGAAGAGAAGTGATATCTGAACTCCACCACCTGAATTCCGAGACTTTCACTTGATGCGGGCTCTGGTTGGTTGAACTGAATCCGTAAGTTGGTAAAAGAAGATGACGGATTAATTAAGGAAATAGACTCGGAGTAAAAGTTGTGTATTTCGAGGTCTCCCGTGAGCTTCCGAATTTATTAATTAGAGTGGAGTACAGGACATTATTGTGGTTTAAGAAACAAATATCTACAAGGAACCTTCTGATTGCCACAAATTTGAGTTTTTTATTGAGGACAGGGTTCATTCTTCCTATGCTCAGACAGGATATTGTTGATGCTTCCTCTGATTAATGTAACATCTTACAATATTATAACCAACTGAATTGTGCTGTTTGGGATTTGGGAAATTGTAATTGTGTGATTGGTTGCTTGCTTTGTTTCAGTATTTTTCAGCATGGCGGAACCGGATAACTTGGCCCAGGTTTTGACAGGCGTGGGTACAGCAGTAGGCCGACTTAATATGGTGATTAAACAACAAGGCATGGCAACAGAAATTGTAAAGTTTAGTGGACAGGCCAGAGACTATAAGAAATGGGTCACCTCTATAGAAAAATATGCCTATTTGATCTCAGCAACAGATGAAGAAAAAATGAGACTGGCTTATCAGACGGCAACGGAACCGGTCTCGGATCATATAAGAAGAAAGCTAGAAGCTAGAGTAGATGAGACATGGGAACAATTCAAGGAAGACCTGGCAAGGAAATATGCAGAAATAACGGATCCACAACATGCATTTTCGGTGTTGAGGCAGGCTAAACAAAATAACGGAGAGACGGTACAATTGTTTAGCGATAGATTAATTAATCTGGCTGAAGAGGCATTCTTAGGACAGAATGTACGAGGAGAGGAGGTGGAAAGGATGTTGGTGGGGATCTTTGTGGATGGCATAAAGTCTGATGGTTTGAAACTTAAATTAATGAGGGAAAACCCTGAGAGGTTATCACAAGCGGTGGATATCGCGGTACAAGAAGAAAATTTGAGACGTAGGTTTAGATTAAGAACAGGACGAGAAGTGGGAAGTAATCGAGATGACAGAGTTGAGGAACCTATGGAAATAGGACAAACAAGATTCGGATGGAATAGGAGAGGAGGTATACAGACGTTACAAGGTAGAAATAGGTATGATAATGAGGAAAGAAGAAATATGAGATACCCTACAAGAGAAACAGTAGGTAACACAAATAGTACAAATATTGTCTGTTGGAATTGTGGTCAACGGGGACATGTTTTTCGGTTTTGTAATAACAGGCATGTCCAGTCGAATACACAGGGTAGACATGACAATAATAGGGTGAGTAGGAATGTTGTAGATGGACACAGGAATTTTACAGGTACAAGAACACAGGAAAATCGGCGCCCTACCTATTAGACAGGACCTATGATAGGAGGGTAAATAATAAGGTCCCAAGGGTTAGAGAATATGTTAACAACAGGTATAATAGGTCGAACAGAGAATATTTTCAACTAGATGAAGTCAAGAAATTTATAGAAGATAAAACAGATTATAGTTCTTGTATATTAGAAATAGGAAAGTATAGAGTTCGTACGTTAATTGATTCGGGAGCTCAGGTTAGTGTAGTAAAAGAAAGTTTTCTATACAAAATAGTAAGAAATTGTAGAGTATTTAAGAGTCATAATAATTTACACTCTGTTACGGGACAAAATTTACAAGTAGTTGGACAAACAATGATAAATTTTAAGTTAGGAGGGATCAACATAAGACACCTTTTTCATGTAGTGAAGGGTTTAAATAGAAACATGTTAATAGGAAGAGATTTTTTAATAAAAAATGGAGTAAGACTTTTCTATGATTTACACAAATTAAAATTCAGGGACGTCTATATAGATATGCAAGAAGACATGCATATATCAGCACTAGTTAGAGTTAAAATGACAACGACGTTAAAACCACAGTCGGTTAATTTGATACAAGTGAAGCTGAAGAAAAACCCATATTATGTAGAAGGAAACACAGTCAGAATCACTGAATTACAAGAGGAAATAATTGATGAGCCTGGTTTGGAAGTTCCGGATGGAATAATAGCGTTAGATAAACACTTAACCTTTCCAGTTATGGTGATTAACAACACAGGTAGAGAAATTAAATTATACAGAGGGTGTGTAGTAGCAAAAATTGAACAGAACGTTAGTGAAATATTGGCAACGGATAGAGTAGAAATGCCGGGAACTAATTATTCACAGTCTTCTAGTGAAAGAAGTAATAACAGACGCGGACGCGGAAGTAGAGGAAACACACGAATGAATGAATTGATCCATCCATTCAAAAGAAATACAGCACAAATACATTCACTAGATAAACAGACAAGAGAACAGGAATTGTTGGCACAGTTAAAGACTTCACCAGAAAATAAAGAAGTATTGGAACAGTTTATAAAGGAGAATCAGGATGTGTTTGCAATTAGTGATTTAGAGTTGGGTAAGACAAAAACGGTAACAATGGAGATAGATACGGGAGACCATCCGCCGATTAGCTTAAAACCATATAGAACTCCCTTAAGAAATAGAGAAATTGTAGAAAAGGCAATAGAAGAAATGTTGAAAGCAGGGATAATCAAAAGATCAAAATCAGAGTGGTCATCTCCGGTGGTAATTGTGGCCAAACCTGATGGTTCGAGTCGATTCTGTTGCGACTATCGGGCGTTGAACAAAATTACTAAAAATTTTGCATATCCACTACCAGTGATAGATGATATTTTGGGGTTGCTAAATGGCGCTACATTTTTTACGACGTTAGACGCAAGAGCAGGATTTTGGTGCATTCCGATGTCGGCAGACGCGCAGAGAAAAAGTGCTTTCTGTACTCATATGGGTTCTTATGAATTTTTACGTATGCCTTTTGGAGTCAAAACTGCGCCATCTCACTACATGCTCTTAATAAATGAAGTTTTAGAAGGTATGCAAAGGTTCGCTCTTGCTTATATTGATGATATTCTGATCTTTACTTCTGGAAATGTGGAGGATCATTTGAAACATATAAAGTTAGTGTTTGACAGGTTAAGAAAACATGATGTGAAGTTAAAGCTCAGTAAATGCCAATTTTTAAAGACAGAAACAAAATATTTGGGGTATATTATAAATAGAGAAGGTATAAAACCAGACCAGGACAAAATAAAGGTTATTAAAGAGTTACCTGCTCCAACTAACGTTAAGGAGGTACGCGCCTTTATAGGAACATGCGCGTATTATAGGCGGTTTGTCCCAGCGTTTTCAAAAATAGCTGAACCTATTACAAACTTAACAGGCAAGTACGCTAGGTTTAAGTGGGATGATGAGTGTCAAAAAGCGTTCGAGTATTTAAAAAACAGTTTAACACTGGTACCACTGTTGACGCATCCAGACTTAAACAAACAGTTGATACTGTACACAGATGCTTCAGACAATGCAGTAGGAGCGTGTTTGGTGCAACCATATGAAGGGAAAGAGTCTGGAATACCAGGGGTTAAAAATGAAAGGCCTATATACTTCTTGTCGCATAAACTTAGCAGATCACAAAGAAAGTGGACGACTATTGAGAAGGAGGCTTACGCAATACATTACGCTCTTCAAAAACTAAATTACTACTTACATAACGCAAATTTTGTTATTAGAACTGACCATATGCCTTTAAAGTCTTTTTTAGAAGCCCCAGTGCAGAACAGGAAAATACAAACCTGGGCATTGAACTTACAGGGATATAATACGAAAATTGAGTACATTCCAGGTAAGATTAACACATGCGCTGATTTACTGTCTAGGATTCCCTATCCACAGTCGTCAGGTGACACAGAAGATGAAGGAGAACCAGAGATTGACGATCGAAATTGGCAAGTAAATATTTTAGATTCTGCTATAATAAATAGAGAAGAATTTGATAGTCTACCATCGGAACAAGAGTCTGAACATAGGGAAGATGATCTACACTTAGAAAAATTTAACATGAAAGAGGAGCAGGACCTAGACCCAAAAGTGTTACAAATAAAAGAAAAATTAAGAGAAACAGAAGATAACAAATATAAAAGGAATTATTTGGTTTTACAAGAGGATGGACATTTATACTACATGTCTGAAAGGAACGAACAACTGAGGAAATACATTCCAAAACATTTAGAAAATGAACTTTTAAAGGCATATCATGATGAAAATGGACATTTAGGTAGAGACAAATTGGTGAAGGCGCTTACAAGTAAATATTACTGGCCAAATTTATTTAAATCTGCATATAAATATGTGGATACCTGTGAGAAGTGCAGATTGAGGAACATGAAAACAATAAAGTGTCCCTTGCAGGATACTGACATTCCTCAGTTCCCAATGCAAAAGATTAGTTTAGATATATCGGGTCCACACCCCAGAACATTGTCAGGAAACGTGTATTTGATTCATATAGTAGATGTTTACAGTCTTTGGCCGGAGGTTTATGCAATTCCGGATAAGAGTGCAGATACAGTAGTCAATATTTTTTTACAAGAGTTTGTCCCAAGATTTAGTTGTCCACAAAGTATACTTACAGACAATGGTAAAGAATTTATAAATAAGAAATTTGAAAAGTTGTTAAATGATTTAAATATAAAACATATAAAGACATCATATTATAGACCTACTTCCAATGCTAGAAACGAGCGTCAACATCAGACGTTATATAGCATTATATCAAAGATTGTAGATGAACATGAAAGGGATTGGGATTTGTTTTTAGGACCTGCCCTTAACGCCATTCGTACTAATCAAAATGAAAGCACGGGTTTTTCACCATATTATTTAATATACGGGAGAGAACCGATACTACCTATAGACAATCTATTAAAACCTAGACGGAAATATATGGGTGAAGACTTTCAAGAGGTTATAATACAGGAAATGCATAAAGCACACGTAGGACTAAGGAATAATATAATTAAAGCTAGGGAAAGGCAGAAAAAGTACAAGAATATAAATACAAACTTGCAGGAATTTAAGGTTGGTGATAGGGTCTATTACAAGAAGCATAGGAGAAACTCTAAGTTTGATAATCGTTGGATTCCAGGGTATTATATTTTGGAAAAACTAGGTAAAGTATCGTATAAAATTAAGAACCAGGTCACGGGACATGTAGCAAGGGCACACGTGGAACACTTAAGGAGAGATGAAGAAGAGATAGAGTATAATAATAATAATAATTATTATTCAGACACAAGGTTTTTAGATGAACAACTCGTTAGAGGTGCTACAGTAACCCCAGGCGTTAGAAGAGATCCAGCACAAAATCGCTTATTAGCAACTCCAGGCTTTGATGATACTCAAGAACAGACGATACCGAAAACAATAGAAGAAGAAAAGTTGAATGAGACTCATTATGATAGTATGGAAGAGGAAATAAGTGCTCCGTTTAGGAACACTAGACAGGCAACGAAAAGGAGAATGGATAGACAAAGAGATAGAGAAGTGAAAAGACAGAGGAGAATTAGGGATTATTCAACGAGCGGGGAGGATATGCCGTTACTAGAAAGATCCTTGAGGAATAGTGATCGACAAATTAGATGGGATATTGAACAAAAGAGATTAGCGGCAGCTAAAGAGAGACATACAGACGAAGAAGAAGAAATGGATGAAAAGTCAGAGTCAAGTAGTAGTAGTATGGAGGAAACAAATGGATTGTACGAAGAAGAAGACATTGATGTTGAATTAGCATTGGTTCAAAGAAATTTGGAGATATTGAAGAAGTGGAACCGTAGGAAGTAGATAAGTAGAGAATATTGCAGATAGCAATTTATAAGTGTTAGAATTGAAAATGAAGTATATGTATATATTTGGTTATTTCTCTATGGGGTGGAATTGGTGGTTGATTTTTATAGTAGCTTGGACAAATTGAAGAGAAATAATTGGCAGGTAGGGCCACAAGTAAATAGGTGAGTGGATGGTGAATACTACATTAGTATAGATAAGAGGACTTGTACTGTAGTTTACAGTGATTAATTAAGAGGATTTTCCGGGTAGTATGATGTGTTTGGAGTTAGGCTAGAAAAAGGAGGAATTAATGTTTGTACTGTTTGTTATCATTGATATCGGCAGATATGCTTATAAGATTTGGATATTGGTCTGTAAGTAACAGATACACATATGTAGCATTGAATTGATGGGTTTACTTGGAATGGTAAACTTGAAATTGACGAGAGGAATGAAGAAAAAAAAAAAAAGAAAAGCTAGTAGTGTTGAATCAATATTTTTTTTGATAATAACAATTATTATTGACGGAAACTGAAGATAAATTTTGAAACTTTATTCATAAAGTATGTATGGAAAGAGAAGTGTGATTACTTCTTACTTTTTCCTTTCTTTTTCTTATTTTCCTAAGTGCGCACTAACTCAATCTAACATATCTTTTCTGTGAGAATGTGAAATAGGGGATAAGGGAAATATCTTCAGTTTTGTCAATCATAATTTTAATGAACAATTTAAATTTAAAAGCGGTTCGCTTACAGAGAGTTGTAGGAAGTTTTATAGAGAATTTGGTGGGGAGTTTTTGGTATTATTGATATACTGGGAAGTATGTCTCTGGTTAGCAATTGGCTATGATGAGGTAGGAAAATGAGAATGGAGTTAGGAAATATATAAATGGAATGGCCTGAATAAATAGAGATCTGGTACATTATTAGTATGGTTGTTGGGGCCACTATACGTAATAATTTTAAGAGAGTTTACTTGGAAAATCTTTGTTTATTCACTTGGGGTTTTATTTTCGTGTAACTGGGCAATGATGGTTGTTAATTGATTATTTTATTGAGACTATGTTTCAATGCTATATGTATATGTATTATGTTTTATTTCATGCTTGGTTTGGTTTTATAAAAAGTTAGTTTAAGTAAGTTAGGATCGTTGAGTTTATAGTGCTTTGAGTAAAACACTATTGGACCGTAAAAGTGTCTAATAATGATATAATATTTGCTTTTGGGTTGATAAAATGCATGCCATATTAATTTTGAAAATGTGTTTTAATTGGATAATTGTGACGCCTTGTTTTGATTTAGTTTTGCGTAAACAGTTGGATTGATAGATTAAGCGATGTGGTTAATGAATTGGTTTTAAGTTTGGTTAGAATATTAGTTAACTTTTCAAATACAGGGGGCTTTATAAAAAAAAAAAAAAAAGCCCTTTCGTTCAGAAAGGAATTATAAAATTTATTGAGGGAGGGTATGGAGACATAGGCTGTTGGAAAGGTTAGGTTGCTTGAAAAGCTTCGAATATATAGGTAGAGTATAACTAGATAGAAGTTTAAGGGAAAAACTGTGAATAGCAGCATATAGAAGAAATACATAGGGGGATAAAGGGCAGATCATGGGACATGAAGGGGGCAAGAAATAGGTGCTGTGAAAAACCAGCTTTAATTATATTAAAGGTGTTCATAAAAATTGAACAGGATCTCATGCTAAAAGGTGAGATAACGCAATTTGGACAAGATTGTGGTTGGAAATTTTAAATGTTGAAGATATAAGGCTTGAAACTTACGTAAAAAGTTCTATTTCATATAGGGTTGTATATATAAAGCTTGTAAAACATTATATCAACTTGGTTTATAGAAAACAAAGATCTATTTTTGTATGACGTATTTATAAGAAAAAATTTGATTGTACAAATTTTTTTATTGGCAAAGGAGGTAAATGTGGTTGTGTGGAATATGCGTTTCTTTGTGCTTATCTTGACTATTTATTCCTTTTACTGGGTGCACCCCTTCTTTACTTCTTCTAAATACGTTGTTCTCGTTGTTCGGGTTGTCTTGTATTGAGAAATGCGAGTGATTTCCTAATGCCAGTTGTACAAATACGATTTTACGAGCCATTTTGTTTATAATATGCATATTTTATATAGGAACTTGAGGAGCCAAGGAATATATAGTGGATTGCTATATAGTTTGGGGAAATGAAAGAAGAGTAGAAATGGTAAGTTAAAAAAGGGTTACAGTACATGGTACGAGGTATAGAGGTAAAATGGAAGAAGAAGTGGGTTGATTATATAGCTGGGGAAAGAGTTAAAGAAATAGAATGTTAAATTAAATTGGAGTTGGTTTGGGGAGGATTAGAAGAACTATGGAAGATTAGAGGAAAAAGAGGGAATAGAGTAAGGGGATTAGGAGTAAAGATTTTTCCTTTATAAGGAAAATTCTTTAATAAACATGGGGAGGTGTAACAGTATGTGTAGTTTGGGTTATAATTAGGATCTAGTGGGGAATTAGAGATACAGCACGATTGAGCATTATGAGTGAAAGCGGAGAGAGATGCTCAATCGTGACGTATTGTTGTTGTGAAGGGCAGTCAACATCCGATAGTCCAGCTGAGAAGACACGGCTTGTCATCTTGAGAATAAAGTATAAAGTTTTAGTACAGATCAAGTCTTGTTACTTCATTTGACACTACTACACACGCTTCACATCCATACAAAAGTATAGGTTCTATATAGCACTTCAACACTCTTTTTCTCATTTCAATTGACATCTTTTTATTGGTCAGTATGTTTTTCATCTTGCAAAAGGCTACCTTGGCAATGACAATTCTTGTTCTAATCTCTTCAAGGCATCAGATGTTATGACTGTGCCGAGATAACTGTATCGATTCACTTGCTTAAGAATATGCCCATTTACTCGTATATCATATTGTTTTAATTCCTTCTTCACAGTGACGATCATAATCTGTGTCTTCTTAATATTTAGTTCTAACCCTAGTTGTTCACTGTGTGCAACACCCGCATCTACTAAATATTGCAGGTCCTGCTCATTGTCTGCAATCAAGACTGTAGCATATGCATATCTAATGTTATTGATGTATCGTCCCCCGATGTTGATTCCTTCCATATCTTCTATATTTCTGAAAATACTTTCACTGTACAGGGAAAACAGATCTGGAGACATCCCTGTCTCACACCTCTTTTAATAGGCTGAAATTGACCTACATTGTTATCAATTCTGATGGCAGCTTGTTGTTTCCAGTATATGTTTTTTACAAGTCTAAGGTCTTTTCCATCAATTTGTAGATCTTGAAACATCCTTAGCATGTTGACATGTCTCACTTTATCGAAAGCCTTTGTGTAGTCAATAAAGCAAAGATATAGATCGTTGTTTACTTCTATAGAACGTTCAATTACTGTTCTCAGTATATACACAGCATTTACTATGCCCTTGCCTTCTACAAACCCACATTGTTCTTCTCCTATTTCGAGTTGTATTTTCTTCCTGACTCTTTGTATGATAATTCTCAGCAGAAGCTTCGTGATGTGGCTCATTATACTAATTGTTCGATGTTGATAGCATTCCAAGGCTTCTGATTTCTTTGGGATTGCAATAAATATAGAATTACATAATTCATGAGGTATATCTCCAGTATCGTATATTGCGTTCAGCAGTCTGGTGACTTGGTCTATTCCATATTCTTCTAAGGCATTGATTATTTCTATTGTGATGTTATCTGTACCCGGGGTCTTGCCAGTTTTCATATGGTTAAGAGTATTCTGAACTTCTATCTTCATAATTGATGGTCCTTTATTATTATTACGATGATCATATTGTTCTTCTCTTGTATCATCATACAGGTCTTTCTCATAATCTGACCACGAATGTAAAATCTGATCTTTTTCTATTATGATTTTGCCATCTTTGGGTTTTAGGCAACCCGTTGATGTGTGTGTTCTTTTGTTAGTGATGTCATTAATTCTTTTGTGCATTAATTTGGTATTCCGGGTGTTGTGTTAGTTTTCAATTTCCTTGCAATTTTCCTCAAGCCATGTTTCTTTTGCCTCTTTGCATAGCTTCCTAATTTTCGTGTGAATCTCTTCATATGTTTCCTTGTTATTTTTTTTATTTCTTCTTACTTCCGTGAGTTTTAAGATGTCTTCCGTCATCCATTTCTTGCATTCTGTTATCTTTATTTTTGGGATGGTTGTTTCAGCAGCTTGGTTGACTGTTTTCTTTAATATTTCCCATTGGTCGCTAACGTCTTGAAATAATATTTTCATATCGGTCAATGCATCGAATCTGTTCTGTACTTCTACGTTGAATTTATCTGTTATGTCCTCACTCTTCAGTGCCTGTAGATCAAATTTTGTGTTTCTTGGTGGTGAACATTTGACTTTCTTTAACATTATATGTAAATTTCTTAAGATTAATCTATGGTCGCTGTAGCAGTCTGCGCGTGGTATAGGTTTTGCGACTTTTAAGGCATTTCGAAATCTTATATTGATGAGAATGTAATCAATCTGATTTCTGATCTTATGATCAGGACTCCTCCATGTCCATAATCTCCTTGGGTGCTGTTGATACCAGGTGTTTCCAATAATCAAATCATGCTCTTTTGTCCACTGTACCAATCTGCAACCCCTTTCATTCAGTTCCCCTAGTCCATACTTGCCTACTATGCATCCGTCGTGTTGATTTCCAACTTTGGCATTCAAGTCACCCATTATGATATTTACTTCAGAATTCTTGCACCCGTTTACGCCGTTTCTCTGATTATCGATAAGACTGCAGTATATGATATTCTTGGCATCTGTACAGAAGGTAGTTTGCCATTGCTTTCCTTCCTAGCAGTGACCATACTGGTCGATGACCGTAGCCATTTTCTCCCAAAAATAAGAGATCCTCTGCCTGCCTACCGTCGTGAAGCTGGAGACCATAACCTACAACTATCTGTTGGCTGCTCGTCAACTTCATCCACCACCTGCAAGCATGGCTTCACGTTACCCTGATCGGGGGGCTGAACGAGTACTCCACCTTGCCCAAGGGTATCCCGTAGGCTAGCGGAGGGAAGGAGGCACCTTACCTCTCCTTTGATAGGGAATACCCCTTCCCTACCACCCGATATATTATCACATCGTACAGTGATAACGTCAGTCTGCACTCGCTGTCTACCGGTGCTCGGTAGATCGTATTTTGACAAGTGAAATAGTGATGAAGAGTTGCAATATTATCAATGATGTGCTCCGTGTAGAGTGATCACAATTACACATAAATACTATAATGGGAGTTGCATGCAAACATGCATTCATTGGCATTGCAGTCACTGTGAATATTCCATCTTCTTCTTCTTCTTCTTCTTCTTCTTCTTCTTCTTCTTCTTCTTCTTCTTCTTCTTCTTCTTCTTCTTCTTCTTCTTCTTCTTCTTCTTCTTCTTCTTCTTCTTCTTCTTCTTCTTCTTCAGCTTTCCAAGCCATTGAGGTTCTTTGCTGCAAATACAATCCGTCTCCATTCGTCTCTCTGGTGGACTTTATCTTGCCAGTCGTTGATTCCAAGTGCTTGTAGGTCTGTACATGTATTATCTCTCCACCGTCTTCTTGGTCTACCTCGGGGTCTACGGTCATTTATTTCCTGAGTGTAAGCGAGTTTTGTTTCCCTATTATCTTCCATTCATTCTATATGCCCCAGCCATTGTAGTCTATTAGCCTTCATGATACCAGTGATTAGCGGGGACTTACAGATCATAAATGTCTTTGTTACTTCTTCTTTTCCACTTTCCACTTTGTGTATCCCTAATGGGTCCAAAGATGCGTCTTAAAATTTTGTTCTCAAAGGTTTGTAACAGGGCTTCGTCTCCTTTCGTTGTACGTTTCAGAGCCATACAGCACAACTGGTCTGATCAGTGTTTTGTATATTGTGATTTTGGTGTTACGAGATAGTGCCTTTGATTTTAGTAGATGTTGTAGTGCATAGTATATCTTATTTCCAGAGTTGATTCTAGTTTGTATTTCTTCCCTTATGATGTTGGAGCAGTTGAAGATTGTACCCAGGTATTTGTATGTTTCCGTTCTTTTAATGGTCATATTATCTATTTGTATGTGGCCAGAGTTTTTAGCCATTCCGTCTCTTTAAATTACCATATATTCTGTCTTATCTTGGTTGATAACCAGCCCCATCTGTTGGGCTTTTTCCTTTAAGTGAGTCAATATTTCCAATGTCTTTTGTTCACTTTGCCCTATAATATCTATATCATCTGCATAACCAAGCAGCTTGGATGTTCCTCCAATATCACATTCCTCCTTTATCTTCCTTACAACTTTCTCTAGAGCCAGATTGAAGAGTAGGTGAATATTCCATAACAATATTAAATGTTCATCACTGGAGTATGACAACGAGGACAGCTATTTCCCGCCATTGAAATATCACATTACAGAGTGAGATCTTCATAATTTAAGTTTGAGATCTATTGCAAATTTTAATAGTCGAAAACTATGAAATACACTCAGAAACGGATGCTACATTGAATAATAAATAGTACTTGGCAACACACAAAATACGAAATGTGTGTGTCCGAGTCATTTCCGAGTGCTCTCACCCACTGTTTTCCCGTGCAGGGTTTGCTTTTGTTTCAGGTAGTAGTCATCGTGTGCAGATGCCGATGCAAGTTAATGGCATACGACTCGCTCCAGTAGACTGTCCATGAGAGAGGCGAAATCAGTGCACTGGGAGTCTGCAAATTCTGCTCTAACCAGATACAGAGCACACACTACCATGATATTTATGTATCTACTTGCCGCTACACCAAAGATATGTGATTTACTCAAGGTGAGGTTAGACAGTCCACCACAACTAGACTTACTGACTGCACTGTGGGTGTACTGCTCTAGCGTATGAATTGCTTATTTAATGAACACTCACCATGACCTGTATTCTACTGAAGCAGACCCAGTTGGGGTCAACAGGTTCAGACTACAGTTGTTAATTTTGCAGTCATTTATTTGACTGAAACCTTTGATCTTCAGACTACAGTTGTGAACATGAATGACTCATGAGATGAACAACACGCACAGTGATTAATCTGGCAGGTACGTCAGATCTTCAATCTGCAGTCACGAAGCTGACTGATATCTTAGTTCTGTGAGCTACAGTCATTAATCTGACAGATACCTCAGATCTTAAAGAGACAGTCACTCATCTGACTGAGACCTCTGATCTTCAGGCTACAATTGACATTCGATTGGCATTGCCAATCTAGCACGACTCCAATTGTTAAGGAAACGGACTTTCCTGATATGACAACGATGGAGTGCATAATGATAACATCGAAGATGTGTATTATGATGAGGCCGACCCAGTGGGGGAGGGGGGGAGGGGGCAGTCAAATACTCAAGATGTGCGTTGAGCAAACCAGCTCCAACGTGGGACTTCGTTTCTACGTCAACTAAGGGGGCACCTACGGCTATTGGGTCTCCTTATCATCAATACTTTAGAGTGGGTAGGATTCGTCACTGGGTGACATTGCTGTGCAGCCTAGTGTGACTATCGACGGTGTATCGTCCATTTTTTAGATGGTTCCTTGTAAGCAGTGGTCATCTGAATCCGTAGAGAAGTCTTGAAGTTTCATCTACTACCACGGCAGCTCGTACAGGGAGAAATCCGGGTGAGAGAAAGGACAAGACTCAACATACACGCCTACCAATCTACCATGTCTAGTGATGACGTCTGGGACTTTGATGATTCTTCTTTACTCGGATATCTTAGCTGTGAATAAACATACAGTCTACTATCCTCTTCAACATTCCTTTTTGGAGGGTATTGTACATTAAATTTGGTCTTTCTGTTGACATGTCCTTACTTGAGTTTATGTATGTCGTCCGGGAGGAGCCCCCTATGGGTGGGTGGCCATAGGTGGGAAGGGAACGACAGTTGAAGTCCCGAATCATTGGGGGCTCAAGTAGGGGATACTTGTGTTGGGTCAGGACAGGGCGGGAAGGTCGAAGTGTAACCTACCTATCAAAGCCTCTTGAGGGTAGGGTTACAGTCCCATAAAGTGGGTAAAACACGGCTACGAGGGTGAGTCAAAAGTAAGTCACACAGCTCAGTGGGATTGTAGGTCAATGAAAACTAAGCACGCATCTCTATGCAGCCGGTTTGGGAGGACTGATAAAACCATGGGATAAGTGCATCAATGTTGGTGGAAATTATGTTGAGAACTAAAGGCACAATGTATGTACAAAAGTAAACTGGTTTCAAGTTGTTATCACCTTTAGTTATTTTTCTACAGCCAATTGTGACTTACTTATTAACCCTCGTGTATATATATATATATATATATATATATATATATATATATATATATATATATATATATATATATATGTATATATATATGTGTGTGTGCGTGTGTGTGTGTATGTGTGTGTGTGTGTGACTATATAATACATGGTTATATACTTATTTGACTTTATGAATATATAGCTATAATTGGAAGTAAAGTTAATCCTTACATTCCGGAGACCAGTATGTTAAAATGGTGATTGGGAAACAGTAATCATTGCCTGTAACTTACACAAAAGCTTTGTTTGGTTGTTCCCTGTTGTTTTTTTATAATTGTTACCTTTATAACTATTTATTTCACCACTTCAGTTTTGGAAACAAGTCTTAGAAATATCGTAAATGAGCTTAAATTTAAACTATACCTGTTAACTTAATGTGACAGAAAATGTGACAGAAACATCAGTCGTCAAATATATGACAACTCCACCTCCTTTAAAAGTAACAGCAAACATAGGGATAGGGTTCTGTCGATACCATCAGACACGAAAAAGCAAGAAAAGAAGGTGCACTATAGGCTGCACAAAACAACATATAAATTACAATGCATAGAAGAGACTTAACAAATTTACGAGAACACCCTTCAATGAACGACACATCTATTATCTTGCTGTAACAAAACACCGTTACCTTTATTAGACCAGGAAAATACCGACTGAACAATCACATACACAGACTAAAGTTGGATCAGTTATCCCTATACATTTGTGGATAAGCAGAACAATTCCGACTGAACAATCACTTACACAGACTAAAGTTGGCCCCGTAACTCCTATACATTTGTGGATAGGCAGAACAAGCCGCCATAAGTATTCTTCACGACTGTCGAAAGCTTGCTGAATTCGAGTATAAGCGTTGATCCGCAGTGACAGACACCAACAGAAAGCTATTTCGGGGTTCCAACCATCTGCTATATACAGAAACACATATAATAATGCAGGAGTTCTGTACAGACATTAGCAGAGACCAACAACGAATGAGAATAAGAGATGCAGACTTTACTCGGTAGAAAATAACCTTTTCGCACCCTAATTCTGAGAATTTTAACCAGGAGCATTAGCAGAAGTCAGTCAGCCGCTTATGGAAATATAATGCAAAATCCGCTAGTGCATTTAAACATAGGCTCGAGTGAGACGAGAAACCTCAACACAGAGCACCACTCCGACATGACAATATCACAGTTTGTTTCGTTTCTAAATGAGTGGACAGAGATCTGGCTGACACCCAGTTCTCAGAGTAAAAGGTCAGACGGATACATGGCCAGATTGCAGCTGAAAACATTAGTATTGGGGCTCATCGTTGGTTGTTGAAAATGAGGACTGAGAGAGTATGGGAATGTCCTGGGTGCTGTGATGTCGGTTCTGGACTCAACACAGATCCACTCTTTCCCAAATCAGCAACTTTCTGGACGGTTCATAAATAAATTCACTTGGATTGTTTGACGCTCATGTGTCAGATCTTAGTCAGATATGACTGAGCTACCGTATGACATTAGACGGTGGTACTACTTACTTGCTGTTATCGTTCTATGTGGGGCTGCGCTCACCAAACCCGACACCCAACATTGTGCCAATGGCTGTCAGTGGAGGGCACAATTGGGAGGGTACGAGCCTTACCATAGTGCGAGGAAATGCAACCAAAAGGATAAATGTCATTGCATGGCAGACTAGGCCCTAAGCCTTCAACGCCAACTCTTCTAGGTTGGAAGCTACGACAAGCGGACAGTTAGAGAATTGCTTTGTTTATCCGGCAGCTTATGTAGCTGGTCTTGTTCTAGACGTATTCGTCATACCTTTCTTAGGTAGGCCGAGAGACGGATCATGCTGCAGTCCATGCTAATGTCTAGTTGATGTAACTTACTTGTACATTTCTATGCGGGAACACTGTTCTTGCATGTCTGCTTTGCGTCTAACGTATGACATTTCTCTAAACTGCTCCGTGCACAAATGACTGTCTGTACCGCCGGTTTAACACATCGGCTTTGTTTGTGAGTGTTAGTTCACCGGAACTCAGGTGTGTGTCCTGGTCGTTAAATCTTTTATTGCTTGATTGCTTTTATGGATTACTTCATTTTGTTGCTGTTCTCTGCTAGCCTTGAATGATGTGTGAATGAAATAATGTATGAAAGAGAGTGATATAAGGGCAGAATGTTAGACGGGCCTGCGTGCCCAATTCTTAACCCTTTGAAAATAAAGTTTGTTCGTTCGTTCGTTCGTTCGTTCCCTTTATGTAATAATCTGTCTCAGTTGACTTGTTGTCTACTTCTGTTAGCTCTTTATATTCCGTCTTTAACCCTTAACTACGACTCGCTGGATCCTGACAGCAGCATCACTTGACTATTTGTAATTTACTAGGACATTTTTTCGTTTTGCTGTTTTCTATTTCTTTCTGAAAAGCCGACTCTCATGAAACTGAATCAACGCAAGAGGCCTGCTCTCACATTGTCTGCAGCTGATTTGGAAACCAAGACTCCGTATCTCGGGGGACTTTAAAAGACGGTCAGTGCAACTAAGCTACAGTGCCGGTAACACACGTTTACTTTTAAGTTAACTTCCCCGAGTAAATAAACAACCAAAGACACACAAATCTCTTACACCAAATATGTGAGTAAACTTTCCCAAGTAAATAAACAAAGAATACCCTCCCGTGTTTTGCCGGGGCCCATAAGGGAAGGAAAGAATAGCAACACTGTTGCCTACCACGCATGTCGTAAGAGGCGACTAAGGAGGCTTGATGGTTCCGTCGCCCTGATACTGAGTGAGTGCGTAGCGCGACACTGTGAGCTGTGAGTTTCGTGTGAAGTGCTTTTGAATCTGCCCAAGTTTGTTTTTGTTTTTTGAACGTGACTGCATGTTCGGAGCGATGGCAGGTGGCTATGTCCAGAGTTGACCGGTTTTTGCCTTATGCAGAAATGCGTGGCTGCTGGGCTTCTGGTTGACTGCCACTGCCGTCGGTGATGAACTGTATTTTCGTGGACTGTGTGGGTGGTGAAAAAATGGAAATATGGAAAACGGTGATGAAAATATGGTATAAATTGTGTAACGTAACAATAAAATAGTGGTCCAATCCAGTAAGATTCCTGGAATTGACACAAACAGTATGAGATAAGTATAACAGAGTTATAGGAGTTGGGAAGCAGTAAAGTGGGCAACGTAAAGGTTTTATGAGGGAGCAATGCACGGTTAAGCACTATAGTAGGAGGTAGCTATGAGGAGTTGTGGTGTGACGACAGAGTCGTCAGAAGGTTAGTTACCGCAGGATTAGCCAGATGACCGGTCGTATGTATGGAATCCATCGGGAATGTTAGCGGGACTCTGTATTTTCATAAACCTGTTGTTGTTAACCAAGTTGAGTATACTGCCGAGACTCCATTTGATACGAGTATCTTATTTGATACGAGAACCCAATAAAGATGGAAACTGAAGGATATGGCATTGAATTGTTTGTCACTCAAGGTTAACGACTTTGCCTCTCATACACTGTTATAGGATGAGGTAATTTGGTGCCCAGATACCAGGATCTTGAACTGGGTTGTCGCTTGTCGCGGAGTAGCTCCACAAACTGCACATATTGGGACTTCTATAATGCTTGTACAGGGGCGAAACTCCGGCCGTTTTGAAAATTCTATAATGCCTGCCCAGAGGCGAGTTTGCGGCACGTTTTTACACTTCTATTGAACGCCTGTCAAGGGGCGAAACTGCTACATATTTCTTTCGACGACTGACCGGAGGCGAATTTCGACATATCGTTTTCAAGAGCCCGTCCAAGGATGGAACGCTGAGAAGAACGATTAATGCAGCCACCAGTAAAATTGCTAATATGAAAGATGAGGATACATAAAAAAAAATTATGGCATAATGATATGATTGCGCTCATCTCTCTCTCTCTCTCTCTCTCTCTCTCTCTCTCTCTCTCTCTCTCTCTCTCTCTCTCTCTCTCTCTACTCACTATCTCTCTCTCATGCTTATACGCACTCACTCTCACACTCGCCGTCACTTACACACACACACACACACACACACATACTTACATATTCACTCTCATTCAATCTCTCACTCACTTTCCCACTTACACTCACTCTCTTATTCTCTCTCTCCCACTCACACTCACTCATTCACTCTCTAAACGACACTAAATCACTCTCATACTAATTCTCCCACTCACACTCTTTCTCACTCACTCTCTGACCCACTCTCTCGCTCACACACACAGAGTGAAGAATGATAGTGAAAAAATGATACCAGTAGGTGACTTATGGAAGCATATAGTCGGTATGAAGTAAGTATTGAAAGAATTTTCGGTTGAATGTGTAGGGACTCATTGGAGAGAGAGAGGGAGATGGAGAGATATATGAAAATGGAACAAAGTATAGAGATTTAATCCACATAGAGAAACATAGAGATAAAGAGACAGGCGTGAACAAAGAAAGAGAGATGTATGGACAGGGACAGAGATGATTCTAGACGACTTGCATCATGTCACAGACAATTGTTCGGATCACTGACTATTATATAATATGTATGAAAGCGTTTCCAAGTTTCTGTTCATCAAATTACATTAAAGTATTCTTGTTTTATTGTTTGCTTTTTTCTTCTTCTTTGCTTGCTGATAAAGACATGGATTGCAACGTTCGTCAGTGTGAGGCTGCTGTGGTGTTTTTTTCTTCCATGGGGCTTCCGTGTCATATTTTGTGTTTGTTCAGATTCCAGTACTAGCTCGGCAGCTGTCAACACTCTTTTCGATATCATTTTATTGGAGGCTCAAAGAACAATATAAAGGGAAGCCACAGAGAGCAGGAGTTTCAACAATGGTACATAAATATGTATTTAAACTCAGGAGCCACCAACAATATGTTGCATTGGTTTGTTACCTTTGGTAATGATGACTGTCACACTCTTTTCAGTGCCCATCCCCAACTTGTCCAAGCCTGACATCCAGCTCACGCCTGTGGCTCTAGTAGCTGTCAGCATGCGACATCGGGGGGGGGGGGGCGCAACAGCTGTGACAGGCTGGCTAAACCAGGCGTGGGTAACCGATTTGGTGTCAAACCAATCGGTGAACTAAGGTATGCCTACCTAGCATGTGAAGACAGGACTCGGCAGACTGCGCGGATGACATTGTTGATTCAACGGGCAAGACGGCGCTTACCTGCAAAGCGTTGTGCAACGTTATGAGCACGGCAAGGCACGTAGAGCGCCCTAGTCATCCACTGCACCTGTATTCGTCTCCAGTCGTCTTGACTTGTCCTGCCACTGGATTCAGATGGACTCAGGCGAGAGAGTGAGGTCGACGAATTGAGCAGCTCTTCCTCACTTTAATCCAATTCATCGCACAAGTCATTCTTCATCTTTGTCAAAGAACATTTCGAGACAAAATAGGCCTTATCAGCCATCTTAGAACTCACAGCTCCATACTTTCAACCCCACTGGATGAAATGAATGGTCATCATCATTCTTGATGGACAAACAACAACAAGCACGGTTTATGGCCTGGCACATTTCGCAGCATCTCATCAGGTGCATACTGTAGAATAATATAACATATGAAGTGAATACATGAATAATACTTTAGCTGGAACACTTAAGTCTCAGGTATTGTTAGAATGTGGAGCATTTGTTATCCTCATAGTAATTTCAAAAGCATGCACCTAACGAGTAGCAGCGAAAAATGCCAGACAATAAATCGTGCAACATATTGTGTGTAGCTACTGTGTTAAAATTCACAAAAGGTGTAGATTGTTTTGAGCACAAATTTGCGTAAAACTGTGATTCCATACCACTGCAGTTGTGTCTGTGATAAGACCTCTGTATAACGTGCTGTTAAATACAGGATACTGATCGTCATGGTCTTCAACTATGATGTTCAGAGTACACGTGGAATTAAACTGGACATTTCCACTCTTGGGCTGGTCCTGTGATCAACAACAACATACACCAAGTCAATTGTAAATATATGATAGGGATGATTATATGTATTCATTGGTGTCTTTCGGTAGTTTGTGAACATGACCGTTTTGATAATACGGAGCTTCATGCTTTCAACTAATTTCCCCTGCCTCTCGTTCTCTCTCTCTCTCTCTCTCTCTCTCTCTCTCTCTCTCTCTCTCTCTCTCAATCGCGCGCGCGCTCTCTGTGTGTGTGTGTGCGCGTGTGTGCGTGCATGTGTATATATGTATAATCGAAGGGTCAAAAGCACTTGCTCTTAAACTTCCGATTCGCCTATGGTGAGATAAGTGGTTCAACCCCTACACCAGCAATAGGGAGGGCTTCAACGGGCATGCAATGTATATGAAATATGTCTTCTTCTTCGAAGTCTGAAATGTTTGTTTTGAACGTGAATGCGTTGTGCCTATTTCAGATGTTTACACTTTTTGGCCGACACATCTTTCTTCTTCAGGCGTTTGTTGACCGGGTTAACCTTCCTGGGGTCGTTTCGCTATAAAGTCGTTGTCACATAGGGGACATAATTTCACTTTACATCACTACGTTCCGCCATAACGTCGTATTGGGACTAGTCGTGGTTGGTTTTAGCGCTTTAAGAAGCGTTCACACCTGCACAACATTCAGACAACAGGTGAAGCGGCGAGTGCTTATACTGCAGCTGCAGAGAGTTTCCCTGCATAGTTAAAGGCCATGATTGAGGTCGGTGGTTACTCTCCCAAGCAAGTCATCAATGTTGACGAGACAGGTCTTTATTGGAAAAGACTGCCACCAAGGACTTATATTTCGAAAGACGAGAAGACTGTGTCTGGCTTTAAAGCTGCCAAAGATAGGCTTACTCTTCTTCTAGGTTGAAAGGCTGCAGGAGATTTCAAGTTCAATCCCTTACTCAGAGACACCAAGCCTCAGAAGGGCTACTTAAAGGAACACTTGCACGTTACATGGCGTGCCAACAAAAAGGCTTGGATAACAGGAACGTTATTCCAGGAATGCGTAATTATTTATGCTATTCCTGCTCTAAGGGAATACTGTGCTATAGAAAATCTATCATTTAAGATATTGCTGCTATTGGATAACGCCCCTGGGCATCTAGTCAATCTGGACGACTTGTCCGAGAACATCAAGTTTGTATTCATGCCACCAAACACTTCATTGATCCAGCCAATGGACCAAGGTGTAAATGCAACTTTCAAAAATTATTATTTGCGTCGCACCTTCTCACAGCTCATCAAGGCTACGGACGGTAAAGACAAGCCTACAATTAATGGATTTTGGCGAGATTACAACATCGTCAAGTCCATAACAACATTGCGGATTCATTGAGTGAGGTAACGTCAGCATGCATGAATGCTGTGTGGCGAAAACTGTGGCCAGAATGTGTGCACGACTTTTGTGAATTTGAGCACGTTCAAGCTATTCGACGACAGATCGCTAACGTAGCCACTAAAGCTGGATTTGAAGGGATGGAGGAAACTGACATTGATGCTTGCATCACATGGAGAAGATTGTCTAATGAGGACCTAATGCAACTCGACGTGCAGAGAGCTCAGCCGGAAGAAGAGCACCCTTCGAACCCCCACCTCGAATGTTGACAGCGGAACGTTTGTCACAATTCTTTCAATTGATTGAAGTGGCAATGGACATCATAAATGAGAATGACCCGAACAGAGAACGGAGCTCCAAAATGTCGAGGGCAGTAACAAGCGCCATCAACTGTTACAAGGAGCTTTACTTAGAGAAAAGGAAAAACGCTGTGCAGCAGACATTGGACATTTTTTGTTCGAGCAGAGAAGAGCCAAGAAAAGAGATAGGAAGAGGTTACAGTTTCATCCTCAGATGAAGAGGAAGAATTTAATGCCACTGCGTCCCAATAACTCTACCAGTCGCCCTCTAACCAACCTCTATTTAGCCAATAAATATCAACAATCATCAAAATTAACATTACACAATGCACTGTATTTCACTTAATTCAATGGGAAATAGTGTTTCGCTATACTTCGTTTCACTTAAAGTCGCGTTTTCCAAGAACGTAACCCCGTAGTTAACCGGGGCTTCCCTGTACACTAGTGTTTACAAAAACTATTACACTGCTGATAAATAATCCGATGTTTTCATTAAAAAATAAAACCCCTTGTATGCTAATTGTTACTGTTTATGTACACTGTCAAATGCAGACTTTTACCTTGTGATGAAGGATATACGTTGTCATATGTGTTGTCATATTATGATCATGGTCGAGACAAGAACATAGACCTGATCCACGAAAGATGGCGAAACATGACCGCCCACGCTTATCGGCATGGCACATGATGATGATGATCATATAATGATACGCTATTCAACCCACAGACTGGTATACAGTCTCATTCATCTCAGATTGTGAACAAGATCATGAACTTATAAGAATAAGATAATGTGGCGTTTTCTACCTGACGTCCATATGCACACGGGTGGTTAGTGATCCCTGTCTTAGACAGCACTTTGCTGCTGTCAGAGCATGTAGGCAATCATGATCTGCCTGTGTGCTGAGTTGTCCACAGAGTTGTCCACTGAGTTGTCCACTGAGTTGTCCACAGTGGTATCCACTTATTATCCACTGATTGTCCACTGAGTTGTCTACATTGTTGTCCACTGAGTTGTCCACAGAATTGCCACTGATTTTCCATAGAGTTGTCCACTGAGTTGTCCACAGTGTTGTCCACTGATTGTCAAATGAGTTATCTATTGATTTGTCCACTGCGTTGTCAGTAGAGTTGTTCACTGAGTTGTACTTAGAAGTGTCCACTGAGTTGTCCATAGAGTTGTTTACTGAGTTCCCCATGGAGTTGACCACTGAGTTGTCCGTAGAGTTGTTTACTGAGTTGCCCATGGAGTTGTCCACTGAGTTGTCCGTAGAGTTGTTTACTGAGTTGCCCATGGAGTTGTCCACTGAGTTGTTCACTGAGTTGTCCATAGAGTTGTTTACTGAGTTGCCCATGGAGTTGTCCACTGAGTTGTCCGTAGAGTTGTTCACTGAGTTGTCCATAGAGTTGTTTATTGAGTTGCCCATGGAGTTGTCCACTGAGTTGTCCATAGAGTTGTTTACTGAGTTGCCCATGGAGTTGCCCACTGAGTTGTCCATTGATTCCAGAGGATGATTGGTCCCCAGAAATCGGTGTGTCTACTCTTGGCCATAGCCTGCGTTAGGAGGGTCCACCAGGAGAGTCCACTAGGAATGTTTCTTCTGATACCATGATGGAACGTCTCACAATCTCTACCTCTTGGAAGACTGTGTGCATATGTACATATTAATACATGTGCAATAGACCATCCTTATTGCACACCGACTTATTAGTTCAGAATTCTCAGAATTTCTCCTTAGTATCTTCCTCAGCGTATAGCGACTAACACGCGTGCCCTGGCACAAAAAGGAAACAGGTATACGTTTGATATATATCTAAATAACTAGAGAACTGCTAACCATGGCCATAATTGTAATGGAAAACCGTGGCAAGGTCTCAAAGTCCAGCTGCTTCTGCAAGGTCAAGTCCGTTGACAGCGGATTACCAATTGTGAAGTAGTCCTGTAATCAAAGACAAGGTTATATGAATTGAGGATGCTATATCTTCATAACCTGACAAGGATAAAGATTGACAGAATAATGGCGAAAGGTTATCTACTTCAGGTACAAATAACTACCCATCCTATCTGTTTATATGGTTTCCCTTTTGTTAAAATTAGCATTTAATTGGTTTAGTTGTTTTACAAATGTAATTTCACAAGTGGACGATATCTTCGTGTCTACTGGTGACCTTGTCCAGCACAGTTAGAGGCCAAGATCTTCTGTAGGTTATTGCCTACAGCAAAGCATATGCAAGAACTACATTCAGAATGAGAATGGAAGTGGAGGCAGTCGCAGCAGATATTAGCTGGCTGTCTGAGACTCTGTATTGTCAATGTGGATTTGAACCCATGACCTCAGGGCGGTCATCTAACCACAATGCCACTGTGGTTCCCTAACATGTGTATGCGTTCAATAAAATACATGTGCCAAACATATCTACAGTCACACAATTGCTAACCGTTGTCATGGTTGCAATAGAAAACAATGACATGGTCTCACAATCCAGATGCCTCTACAAGGTCATGTCTGTGAATTATACAGAAGAGCCACAGATTAGTGTCCATCAGCCATCGGGGCAGATGCAGCTACTGTCTCTGATTCCATCCTAATGGTGGATGTTGTGACCTCATAAGTTCCACACTGTTATTCCATAGTTCTACCCTGCACTCTGGTGTCATCTTCAACTCTGAGCGCTTCTTGTATTGCACTGAACAATCAGTGTAAGTAATCGTGGCGTGATCACTGGCACAATCCAGTAGTTCCAGAATGTCTCTCATGATTGTCTTTGCCCGCCATTCTTTGCACTTCAAGTCCAGGTAGTTAGCCCATAATAGTGGTTAGCCCATAATGGTGGTTAGCCCATAATGGTAGTTAGTCCATAATTGAAGTGTCCTATATCCAGTTAGAAATTCAAGAGACACGAAGGCTTACCGAACTAAATGATATCATCAGCTGCACTAATAACAAAGCAAGATGTATTAAAATGTTATATTTCAAATACACAATGAATACATCAAATGACCAAAAAATACATTCCTCTTCTTCGTGTGCCCTATATCTTCCATTGGGGCACAGGCCATCTACCAACACACGCCAGACCATCCAGTCTCAGGCTTTTATCCTGCATGTGCTCTTCATATTATTCATTGGGGAGCAAAGAATAGTAACACTGTTGCCTACCATGCACGTCGTAAGAGGCGACAAAGGAGGCTATGGTTCCGTCGCCCTGCTACTGAGTGAATGCGTGGCGCAACACTGTGAGCTGTGAATTTCGCGTGGAATGCTTTTACATCTGTTCGCAGTTTGTAGAGTGAACTGCATGTTCGGAACGATGGCGGCCGGCTGTTGCTGGACTGACTGGTTTGCCTTTTCGGTTCACGAGTGCATTTTTCAGGAGACTCCTGGGAGTCGTCGCTGGAGCTACGGCGTTCGAGCTTTGTGCGGCACTTTTGGCGGGTCGCCCTGCGGAAAGAGACTGAGCCATATGGGATAAAACCCGGGTCAATGAAGTCTTTCTGGTGACTGCCGTTTCCATCGACAACGAACTGTATTTCTCGTGGAGGACTTTTGTGTTTGCATTCTGGCGGCGGCATTATGCACAGTGTACCTGTGCGGGCTGTTGGCTTGCCGATACTCCTGTCTATTCCATTGTTCACATAGAGCAGTGAGGAGCATTTTGTGTGATATTCACTGGCACAGGAACGGAGCATAATGGGGGGGGGGGCCGCGACCCGTTGCCGTGAAGTTGGAACCGCGACTAACTAACTAACTAACATCATCTCTGTCTTTAATTTTCTTCACCGTGTGTGTTTTCAGGTCTCCCATTTTTTTGTTTGCCTAGCTAGCTCCAGACATGAGAGTGTTTAATTATACTAGACTCAGTGTATGCCCTATCTAGCGCCATCGTCTTTTGCTCAACTCTTGATTCTCTGGAATGTGTTTATCTCTCCCCATGAGCTCTACGTTGATGATCCTGTCATACCTCTTTAGTCCCACTATTCTGCCCAGGCACCCGGTAATTCATGTTTGTAGTTTGGTAATGCCGGTCTCCCTGGCGAAGGGGTTAAGGGACGTTCGTAATTCCGTATACTCTTGTACGAAACACAGCTTCGCGAGATTCGGCAGCTGATCGCGCCGCGTTGGTTACTTACGGAAGTATGTGAGCCGGTCGTTCAGAAAACAATGGCAAACTACTGAACGTAAAACTTGCCAAGACATCAACAGCAGCCGCAAAATGCTGGTGTTGACTGCAATGTCCTCTAAAGGATATGCGGGGGAAAAAAGTTTATTAATACACAGACAGTCAACATTTTTGGACACGTTGTGAGAAGACGTGGCCAATACAGAAACACGGAGCTGATCCACGACTCTGGTGATCGTGTGATATGGCGAAATATGACCGCACATATCGACATGGCACATGATGATAATGAGTTTATTAGTACTTCTTTACAATACGAAAACTAGTCTGATGTATAGATCTCATATATTAAATTACTAAGCAAGCCAGGAGTAAATATTTGCAAAAATTACTCACTAAATTAGTTTAAAAACATGTGCAATATTGGGTGATATTTGTAGATGACAGTTACATATTTTCAAGGAGAAAGAGAAATCAGAGACAGTTTGATGTGGTCTGTGACTACTTGGCATGTAACGTGAATCACCTTGTACGGGCCATTGACAATACTGAAGTATATGACGTTGTAGTCTGGCGTGGCGTCGTGATCGACGGCTGTGACTCCAGTCGGGATGGTGCTGTAGACTTCAGTCATCTGTTCATGGAAAGTATTTAGTCTCACTACATGTCTTATTTCAACAAACATCAGAACCAGCACACGCAGGCCTGGAACACTCATTAGTTTTCTTTTAGACAGTGTTCATGTATAGATGTGATGGCAAGGTCAACAAAACAAACACATTTGAAATTTATGGAAACAACTGAAATGATAAGACAACAAATACATATGAAATTCTAAACAAAGATACAAGGCGAAAATTACAACATAACAAGCACACATGAAACATATATATATATATATATATATATATATATATATATATATATATATATATATATATATATATTATATATATATACACATTTCAACGATACATATTGTTTCTGGCACCCTGCTAGCTTGACAGACGATAGTTACATTGTGCCCCCCCCCCCCCCAAAAAAAAAAAGCATAATAACTTCTCCATAGCACAAAGCCTGGGCTGAATGGTAGAGACCTTGTGTTGACCATGCAGCCTGATCTCTCACTCTGCCTGCCTAGTTTACTCCAGATAGGAAATGTAACACCAATACATCTGGAACAAGACAAGCCAGTGAATCTACCGGATCAGCAAAGCAATGCTCTATTTGACCGCCGGAGGTTCGATCCTATACCAGTTGTCGACCAAGGCTTAAGGCCTGGTCTACCCTGCCATGACATTTAGTCTTTATGTCGCATTTTCTCGCACCAGGGATTGCAACCCTCAGCCCGAAACTGTTGGCACAATGTTTACCGTTGTACGGTAGCTCAATAGTATCTGACTAAGACCTGATGGGCCGCTTAGATACATACTGACAATCATAGGAAGACACACAAACATGAAATACTTAACATGGATACTTGATAGCGATGATAACAAAACAAAGAGATTTTAACACTTACCAACAAGAGATTCTTTTATGAAATGAATCACGTGAAATACCTATCATAGATATATGATAGCAAAGATAACAAAACAAACACATGTAAACACTTAACAAGAGTTACTTGAAAGAAATGATAACAAAACAAACACATATTAAACATTTAACATAAATACAGGATGGCAATAAAAACAACAAAAGCAAATATTAAACATTTAACATAGATACACGATGGCAATAATAACAACAAAAGCAAATATTAAACACTTTACTTAGATACACGATGGCAATAATAACAAAGTACACACACTCACACATACACGTTAAACACGTAGCAAAATTTATGTAAACAAGACATGCACATATTAAACAATTCATCGAATACAGATGATTGAAATAGTAACAAGACACACACATATTAAACAAGTCATCAAATACAGATAATTGAAAAGTAATAAAAATAACTCACCATATACAGATGATTGAAATGGTAACAAGACATGCACATATTAAACAAGTCACCAAGTAGAGATGATTAAAATGGTACAAGACTAACCTCGCCGATAGTTAAGTTGTAAATATTTCTTTCAAACTCAGGGCTGTGGTCATTGGCATCTAAGATGACGACATAAACAGAAATGGGCAACTGAAAGAGATGGAAACCACAAGATATGAGCCAACCGGATAAATCAAGTAGTATGAACTCCACCGCGGAGAAGGTAAGCCAGGAGTCTTCCGATAACCACAAGATCCATTCCCCACCCCTTTTTCTGTAATCAATTAGCGTAATCCATCCTGCAGGTCTGATGAAAGATGTTGCAAGGTTTTGGACAACCGTCTCATTTCTCAGCTGCAGGTTTCTTTTTCTGTACGACATCAATGTCAAACATTAGTTAGTTAGTTAGTTAGTTAGTTAGTCGTGGTTCCAACTTCACGGCAACGTTGCTTCATTCAACCACATGTTGTCAAATCTAATCATCGCACAACTCACTGGCGTGTCATTTCAACACCTCTATTTGTGCATCCTCCATTTGATTTTCGCTTTGTCCATCCCGCTCTTGTCTACCCTATATAGATTGACCCCTCCCTCACACCGTCTTAACAACCATTACTCCTCGGCTTACATGTTTATCATTGTTACATCCTGTCACTTGAACTACGCAGTTTATGACGCTAGAATGTAGACGTTTCCATGGTCTAGGCTCAGTGATTATTTTGTAATTAGCATCAACAACAAAATGTAGCTGACTCGTGTTTAGTTTAGTGATTGAGTGTGCTAACGAAGGCTT